>LGRX02016212.1:0-22167 GCA_001247695.2 Cymbomonas tetramitiformis
GCTGGACTCCTTCTCTGCAAAAATCGCCGTCAACCAATACGGCTGGGGAGGGGGAGTTTGGAGTAACAGCCGGGAGTCCACTGGGGTGATCAACACATCCAAGCCGAACTTACCCTTCACCGGCCAGGTGGTATCCTCCGGCATCGGCACCCCCTTCTTGTCCACGTAAAAGTGGGCTGATAGCCGAGCCCAGCCGGCCGTGCTGTACGAGAGTTCTGAACAATTCAGATACTGCCATTGAAATACGACGGTTCAAAATTAATACCAAGTACATAGCATGCGTACAATTATGTGAAACAGTTGTGGCTGTGACAATAGGGCGACCGTCACCGTGTCACGTGTGCCATGTTCATATGCATTCGAGATTTGATGTCAGTTGGGGAATGGATCTCTGTAAATACTACATGAACTAGAAAGAGCTGTGGGCTCTCCATTCCTGTACACTCAGACTTTGAGCCCACTTAAAAGTGCTAGCTGATTTGTGTGTATGGGGAATTCGATATTAGTGTATTGGTAGTGATACACAGGGATGCCCACATCAAACAAAAATGGAAACGTATCCAACCATATTGTTCATCTTACAAGTATACAAAGTATACCACACATCAATAAAAGTGTATGCGGATGCCATGTACAACACTATGGAACGATGCAGAGGCGACTAAGCCTGTCAATCCGCATAATTAAAATCCCTACACTTTTTAAGGCTTGAACCTTTCGTCATCTTCTTTCATTACGAGACAACTCTAGTGCCATTTCGAAAGCACCTTGCTCTTCATGCTTAAGAATCTGCTCGTGCTCATACATGGATAGGGAAAGACTCTGCGCCAGTTCCAAATCCGTATCGCCAGCAAACATATCTACCCTAGGCTCCGGGGACGAAACGATGGCATTCTCCCACTCACTGCATTCATCTTCTTGAATTTCGCAGTCAAGTGCTTCCGACTCAAGTGCTAATGCTTGGTCAATTAAGCTGACAGGAACTCCGAGATGGGCCCTTCCAATCCACTCAATGGCTTCCCTGGCTGCATGCCCGTTGACTTTCTTCCTGGCCGTCCGTCCAATCCTGGTAGCGCAATAATTACAACGACATCGGCTGTGTCCGCCCGTCCTCTTCACATATATCGGGTTACGGTGTTCGGCAGCATGGCGGAGGGTGTATGCAATGTTGGTGGCTGATTCGTTGGAAGCTGGAGCTGCGGCAGACGGGCTCTTCTCAGCTGTATCTACGGCTGCGACTGAGCGATCGCCCGCGCGGTGATTTCGCGTGCTTGCACTGGCCTTGCGAGAGACCGGATGTCCGTAAATGGCGACCCGTAGGGCCTTCTTCAAATGATAACCCTCTTCCGCCTGCATGGATGGCCGTGGCAGCCGCAGCCGTCAGAACCACAGCAAACATCTACATGCGTGACGCGTGTGAATGCTGCAGGTGAGTCTGAGTCACAACTGTCCCCAGGCATGTGCGCGGCACAAGTGATGTGGCAGCAAATGCCGCAGCGAGGACTTTGATGCGGCAGTCTGCCAGATTGCCAGATCATCCCCGAAAGAAATTCTGATTTGCGAGGAGCACGCGAGCAGGTCTGACTGGAACGAGAAGCACTGGTCCGACACGTGGCTGCTGGGAACCGCATGATGCGGATGATCACCTTCGAGAGGGGTCTTAAGCGAAGGTACCGCACGCGGATGCCCGAGATTCCCGGGAACGCGAAGGGCAGCATCGACGTGACAGACTCCTCGTGGTAGTTCGTGTTGCCCTCGAAGATTCCCAAAGATATCCACTCAGTTCCTCGTTCCGTGCGGTACAACAGCTCGTACTTTTTCACCCACCCCATGGGTGAGTCTTCCTTCACCACGGCCTGCCAAATGCAGCACACCACCACACGCACTTAGAAACCAAAACACATTCCTGCACCTCACGATTACAAAGCTGTAGCAAGCGCTCCCGCAGTGCCCGGTCTCGATTGCTGAAAGTGAGGACACCTGGCAGCTGCATGGTTGGTCCGAGCTAGACAGACACAGCGCGCCTGTCGGCAGACAGACCGCAACACTCCGAGCCCGAGACTCCTGGCATCGCAAATAGCTCTGGAATTGCAATTGTGTCAGCGCGTCGCAGCCCAGCCCCCCATGCAGTCCAACCACCCTCCCCCTACGTTGCCCATAGGTACGAGGGCAACTTGCCCACCTGGAAGCCCCCGTGGTATTCGCTCAGCTTGAGCCCCATCTCTTTCTCAATCACTTCGGCAGTGGGGTACCTGCAGCACCAGGAAACACTGCGCCTCTGAGAGGAATGCGCCCGATGCTAGAGGGGCACATTCGGCAGCTTCATTCAGAACGACATGATGTAAGCCCTCGGAGTATGAGCCGTATCACTCACACAGCTCATTCATGGATGAGGCTGTCTGACGGTGACCGCGGAGGTCAGGGAGCCAGCGCACAGGACGCGGGGTGGCTACCAGAAGTAAGTGGGGAAAAGGCCCCTGGTGCCGACGCCGTGGACCACGCACTCGCCCCCGAGGTCCACCTCCAGGAAGTCCCCATCGTCCTCTAGGCAGTGCCTCTTCGGGCCGGGCACCCAGCAGTGCGTGTGGGCGTTGCCGTTCTGAAGCAGCGCCTGCAGGTGACACGCCACGTGCACCATTACATGCTGAAGATTGCCGAGGACGCACTGGTTGACTCCAAGGAGAATGTACTGATCGACTCGTTTGCCCTCGACACAAAGTGGATTTACATCTGGGGCAGCTGTATTGCTGAGCTTAAGGATCCGCTTCTCTACTTACCCAGAAGGGTGTCACTTCATCAACTACCTGAATTCCAACAATGAGGCGAACACACGGGGTCGATGTCGCGCTGTGTCACAACAATGAGACACACACATGGGGGTCGATGTAGCGCTGTAACTACCTGAATTCTAACAATGAGGCAAACACATGGGGGTCGATGTAGCGCTGTGTCACAACGATGAGCATACACATGGGGATCGATGTAGAGCTGTAACTACCTGAATTATAACAATGAGGCACACAATATAAATCGATGCAGCTGTAACTACCTGAATTCTAGAGGCACACACATGGGCTTTCATGTAGCGCCTGTAACTACCTGAATTCTAACAATGAGGCACACGCAGGGGTCGATGTAGCGCTGTGACTACCTGAATTTTAACACGAGGCATACATGGGGTCGATGCAGCGCTGTAACCACCTGAATTCAACGATAGGCGCACATGGGGGTCAATGTAACGCTGTAACCACCTGAATTTTAACAATGAGGCGCACACATGGGGGTCGATGCAGCGCTGTGTCACAAGTTGCATCGCCCTGACGCCCGCATGGCATCCTGCCCACCACGATGGGTCGACCTGACACCATCCTGCTTTCTTGGATGGCTCGATGCCAACCTCACTGACTCGTCGCCACGAGGATCTGAGTCCATGCTATGAATGTGTCAGCGTCGGCCAACTGGCGCACTTCCTGCAGTGCACGCACCTTGCTGAAGTTGAAACTGGTCGCAGCACGTGTCCTGAGACGAGCCGGGAGCCTGGGCAGCTTCATAGCAGCAGGGACTTCGCTGTGCATAAGGTTGCAAACCGGCTTCAAGTGGTGCTTTGTGTCTGTCCCTGCATAGTTTCTGACCTGCCTGCAGGCCCGAGCGCACAGCCCCGAGAGCCGTCAGGCCACGTCACCAGACCTCGGGTGCTGCTCACAGCATTATCGCTTTTACCATACATGGACCAATCGTTGCACAGAGGCAACTTGAGAGGCAGCTTGAGAGTGCAAAGGAAGCGCCCCGAGATTTCTTTTTGCCTCAACCAGTGAGGACATCTGAGCTCTCTTGGGCACACAGGCATCCGTGCAGGTAGCGTATTCGTGTGACGAGGAGCGAGCATTTAGATAGCGAGACTTCGCAGTCTCTGATGAACGAGCCTTCGCGAGGCTTCGCGAGACTCGGCTGTCAATAGTGTTTTAAAATAACGTTTCAGTGCGTTTGGGTACTTAAAAGAGAGGCAGCGAATCTGTTCTCAGCTTTGAACAGCTTTGAACACAAAGCTGCAAACATCCCTGGCCGATCATGCTCGAAGCACCCTTCGTCAAATACTGGCAAAACGCAGCATCTAAGAAATGGGTAAAGAGGAAGCCCTTCGCATCAGCGATGTCACTTACGGGACATAGCCCCATTCCATTCCGATTCCGGGTCTGACGGTACACAAGATGGCAGATGCCGGCCACGCGCATACACAGCGAATAGCGACATAGAGATCTTCAGGCGAAGTGGCAGTTGCTCAGTAGGGTGCCGAGGCTGAGGTGTGCGGCAGTTGCCTGCGAGGGCATGGCCGCGCTGAGGCCTGTGGAGGGGACATCAAGAGAAGGGGCGAAGGTTACCTCTGCGCTTCATGCAGCATGAAGCTTCGATGGGCGCTTCGTCGACGCCTGGAGGCCGGCATGGACTCCGCAGAAGGCATCACGAGGAAGCCTACGGTGGGCAGTGAGAAGGAGACCTCGGCCAGGTCTTCTCTGTGGGTGGGCCCCTTCCTCTCGGTGCCCGTCTCGCCAATCAGCTCCGCGCATCGCTCCCAAGCGCGCCTCTTATTCAGATTCTGCTGGTGGACGCCGAGCTCCAACTCCAACTCGGTCACTGGGTAGAGCACGTCCCCGTCTTCGGTATTGTGTGGGGCTCGTACGACCTCCGTTTGGCGCAGAATATCCAGCCCTCGCCTAGAGTAGGGTCGCCGAGTGGCAGAAGCCCCATGGAGGCAACGGAGCTTGTCGTCCTCACTCCACGCCCGTCCTCTCAGCTGTTTCAGCTTGGCCAAGTATTCTGAGTTCAACGGGAAAGCCTCCTCCGCTTCCGTCAACTCCACCGTCTCCGCCAAGTCCGGTTCGGCCCACGGTTCGGTCCAAACACACGAATGACAGCTGCACGCGTCATCATGCACTCCCTCGTCGAATCTACCATAGATTTCTTCCTTAACACAGCTGGCAGCATCATTGCTGGACAACTCCTGCAGTACCGTCCCCCGAAGACGACGTCGAAACCTCTTGGCAGAAGAGTGTTGCAACTAGTAGTCGAAGACAGGGTTTGACAGGTTCTGACCAGGTCCCTCCCATCTTGCCAAAGCTCCGAAAGGTCCGAACCAGAGATCTCTCAGCATCACGACTTTCACGATCGTGGGAGAGGGCTTTACGTGTGCGCGCGTGCAGCGTGAAGGCATGATGAGATTGACCGGTTGTCGCTTACCTCGCACGCTCGAGCGTTAATGGTTCGACTTGCGGGGAGGATAGGCCGCATAAGCACAACTTCACGCCAAGTCCTCGCAGTTTCTCCACTTCGGAAGGGGCGTTCCGCGAGATCCTCCCACTCCCCGTCGCTGGAGTCTGATGCGCTGACCCAGTCCCATTCCGCTGGCAGGTTTGCCTGGGATGGTTTTGGCCAGCTTTCCGGGCTGAAGTTAACACAGAGACGTGCTTCCGCTGGCGTAGCCTGCTTGAGCTGCATCCCTGAGCCTGCATGACGCAGAGTCACAGAGTAACGCAGAGTCACAGAGACGCGCAGTTGCTCAAGGAAGTCTCTTATAGCGAAGGAAAGCGTTCATGACGGCAAGTGCTATGAGAGTGTGGTATCCATTAATGACAACTTACAGTGGGTACCCGTTCTGGCAAGCACGGCACGGCACGTGTACGGAAGCGTTTTGTCTGGCCAAACCGGGCAGGTCAGAAATAAAGCGTGCGATCGCTGGTCCCGTGGGTACTCTGGCCAAACTCCGAAAAATATATTGTGCGGATACTACGCTTCTTTAACGCAGGTAATGGTACATCAGCTGAAAAAGAAGAGTTTCGACCTGCCGAGTCTCGTGAATCACCTGCGTGTTCAGGTGACTTGCCCTCTACGCCCGTCAAGTTTGGATTTGGCGCTCGATTTGAAAGTGGCGCCTCGAGAGAGCTTCTTTGCGGCGAAACTGCCGTTTTCGGCGTCCTGTGTTGGGACACGTCGAACTTCTCTTCGTTGTGGCAGTGGGCGCAGCAGTTGCGTGGGACGGTGGACTTCAGGGCCTGCACCGTTTTGAAAGAGGCGAAGGGAGAAAGAAACGCTTCCCAAATTTGTGTTAAGAGCGTGACTGTGAGCACATGAATGAGCCATTATAAGCACGTCCCAGGCGAGGGATGAGTAGCTTCAAGTCCAATACTCTAGACTCGAGACAAGCTGAACCACTGCAACTTCGCATGTGATGGATGGGAAAAGTGGTTCGTCAACGTGTCGCCAACGCAAGGGGTGGTGAGGCGCGCGCGCCAAGTCCAAAAATTAGGGGGACAAAATTCCTCTCGCTATGTCTATTTGTTGATGTGACCTGCTCGACTTGGTTCACCAACTTCACTTCGAGTCGGTGGACAAATCCATGACCATCGATCTTTTCGCAAGGTCGCACCTCGACAAGAAGATTGACAGTGCGATGAGTATCCAGTCATATCAATCTCCCCGTCAGATCTCGGATGTAAGCGGAGTCGCTCGGCTGACGTGTTTTTCAACAGTCGCAGTCGAGCTCAATCACGACCGAACCGTCATATAATCAATAACATTGTTGTGATTGCATATTCTCGAGAGCAAAAGCATCTGTTTGCTCTCAGGAGAAAACGGCTCCACTGCACGTGTTGTCGCTTAACATTCATAGTTCATGGGATCTCCACGACGCGTACCTGATTCCTTGCACGAGGTGCTTGATACGCTTGGATGCTCCGATTCCGAGTAGCAGGAGCAGCTAAGGCGGTTTAGAAAAGGGGAACTATCTTTCGAGGAGGTGCACCATCACTTGTCTGCGAGGGATGCGACGGCACCACAGATGGCGGTCGATAGAAAGTCTGCAAAAGGCAAGGAAGAAAAAGATGTGCGATTGGTGCGGGAAAGGAGGAGTTACTAGAATGTCCTAGTGACACAGTGAAAACGTTGAACGCCGTAGGGTTTGAGCGAGGCAATCGGGTATATCAAAAGATGGAAATGAATACACGACTCTCAGGCTATCTAAGCTCTGAGGCCGTCACTAGGCAATCATATCGTGTGTCACAGTCTAAGCTACCGAAGTCGAACTACTGAGTACAGGTAGGAAGTCACTGTACTGTCACTGTCACTGTCATACGTCATACGTGGTACTGAACTACTGAATCTCAGCACACCACCTCGGCTGAGGTGGCACAAGAATGTGAAACAGGTAGCTAATGCAAACTAAGAGGTCCCCGTCCACGGATCAGAACAACATCAACCAAAGGGCCGACCTGCCGCCATCCCCGCTTCCGGCTAACCCTCTAAACCGAATGCTAATGATACGGCGAGGTAAACAGGCGCCGTGAATATATTATCAGTATACAAATAAACACTGCAAAGTTGGACAGCAATGCAAGTGTACGGATGAGCGGGTTTGTGAGTGCAGTCTATGTAAGAAGATCTGCTGAAGCACAACGCTTCCTCACTTATGTACCATACGTCTCCCATCATCTTAGATGGTACCGCCATTGGGTTGTGAACCCGAGACGTAGGTTGAACGACCAGCATTGTGGAAACGACTAGTTCGTTCATGCTGCGCATGCGAGTTCCGCGCATGCTAAAAGCCAAGATGGTTCTTGTTTGTATTCAAGATGTATCTTTGCTTTGCCATCTTCGAGTTCGACATACGAACTCTCGATGACAGGGATGCCTGATAATATGACATTATCATCTGGCGACATGTACAGTCATCGTCGACCGTACTGACGAATGTCATATCAATATATGACGCGACTCGACATGTACAGTCATGGTCGACCATACTGTCGACTGTCATAAATATATGACGCGACCGACTAACATGACATGACATGGTATGACATGTCTGACAGGTATGGCACGTATGACATGTATGACACATATGTCATCGGTCATGACCCTGACAGATCTCCCCTCTTAAAAGAGTTGTGACCTCACAACGGGCATACCTTTGTATATGTCTATGATGGCTTTGTTGTTGTCGCTTCTTGCTGGTACCAGTCTTCTTACACCGATTTGAGGCGTCCCTCATGGTGTTTTTAGGTTATTGGGGGGAACTGAGTCCACTTTAGTCCCTCACCTTACAGTTCTTAGGATGTAGCCCACCTTTCTGGAAATCGTATCGTATTTCAGAGTGACGTTTCAAGGTTCAATGAATTGCGTTTCGTGATGCAGATTGACGCTGGATTACTGATTGATCCATACGTATCGTGCGTCAGAGTGACGATTCAAAGCATCCGAAGTGTACGTTACGGATTATTTGCGCTAGCCGTCGTCGCTGTAGCGAACGATGATCCCACGATTTAACGATTTATAATCGAACGATTCTCGGCCTTATATATATGACTGATCGACGAAAACCCTTGGGTACATGTTTCCACAGTTATATATAGTGCACCCAACCCTTCCTCCCCTCCTGAAGCTACTATGGAGGTTCACAGGCGGCAATGGGGAGCCCGATTTTTGGGGCTTATTTTTAATGCAAACGGAGTGGCCCTGCTTAACGGGATTGGACTTATAATCCTTTCCCGGTCTGCTCAACTCCTCAATATTTGGTCCGGTACGCGCGCTTGACGAACATCTATCGCGATGAGTGAGAATGGATTCGCCACGTACTAATGTGAAATTTCTTTAGTTATGTTTGTCAAGCACAACTTAGGATCACAACTCCGTCTACCTCAGTCGATATCTCCGGTAGCTCGGATGACTGGCCAAGAATCCGATGACAAACCACGGTTTTGGCAAAGGTAGCATATAGCAGTTTTTCACAGATATTGGTACCCGCATATGCGTATCTGTGTAAGGGTATGATTTATACAAGGCTCACTACACCTTAGCAAGGAAGGATCAATTCCTGCTCCTGTCATATCAATTTGATGCAGGGTAAAAAATGTTAGGGATATAACCCTGCAGTTCTCGGGTTGCAGCCCATTGCACCGAAGGTGCATCGCAGTCTTTGGGATGCAGCCCTGCAGTTCTTGGGATGCAGCCCTGCAGTTCTTGGGATGCAGCCCTGATATATATGTGACCGATGGATGAAAATTTCTTGGGTTCATGTTTCCACGGCCTGATTATTATTTGGTCGGCAATAATTGGCAAAAGTCATTGGCTATCAGCTTTTGACTCAGAAGCCACAATGTTATAGAAGCTGCGACCTATTGTAATCATATGCGGCAGTTATGCCTTCAGCATACGTAGACAATATGATTATGTGGAACTTATAATCTCACTTAAGTTGCATCATGATAAATTTATCCAGGTGTTAACAAGTGTTCAGGATTTGATAAGGGGTTGGCGCCCCACAAGTCAAAGGCAACCGTCTCATAAGGCTCGCCTCAAGTGTGCGGCTTTGAGGATTAGCGTCCTGGCGAGGCACAGTCATGATGCTTCCTAGTCTATAATGGAGCTGGAAATGAGAATGCTCAAGATATCCGAAGACATTTAGACATTTGGTTGGCCAGAGTTACTGTCAAGATGCTTAACCTTGATGGAATGATATTCGGATACAAACTGTGCAACCATGCATGAGACTTATGCATTGGTGTATGACTTTGATGAATTGTCTCTTGTCATGAACCTGGAAGGAATGACGGGCAAATAGCTAGAGTGGCAGATTTACTCACTCGGCTTTGCTGTTAATGGAATTCGATGCCTGATGGCACAACTGGCAATCCTTTGCTCAGATGCTTTCCTTAAGACATTGGCAACAACTTGTGTGCCAGCTTCTCAAGATTTGGGGAGAAACCATGGATCAACAATTTATCAATCAAAACACATGTATCAAGGTTGATTCATCGAATCTTTCAACTCTTGAATTTCGACAATCAGCATCTCAGGCTGTTGACGTCAAAGTGATGGTTGAAGCTTACAATATAGCTTATTCACATTTGAAAAACCATCGTTTTCCTATGTCAGTGCCCTTCATTTAATATGATAGAGCAGGAGAAATATGCATCTATGATTTCTTCATAATAAACTTTATGTGTCAATAAGTCAAGTAAGACTTCATTTGATGTTTCAATCGTCATGATGTACCGTGTCATCAACTTTATGGCTGCTATACACAGATGCTGGAACTTTTGATAAGATTTTTAATCTTCCAAGCAAAATCACAATGATGTGAATCAATTTGTGGCAGCTGTATGAAAATGAATGAATCTATACTCTTCCTCCTTTCGCAAAAAGAGATGTATCAAACCAATCAGATGGTGATGGAGGATGTTATTCAATCATTATGTTATGTGAAAAAATGGTTTGATAGAGAATCAGACTGAGATTACTCTTCGAATGCTTTAGAGGTAACAATGTCAATCTGAACATTGATTCTCTCTACGTCACATTGGCAATATGCCTGACGTTTTTGAATGTGGCAAATGCCAGATGATGTCAAATGCAGTCGCTGGATTGCAGCCCACATACTTTGTCAGTTCAGGGTCACTATAGTGTACCCAACTTAGACAATGGTTCTGGAAAATGATTGCCATGATGAACAAAGAAATCAGTGATGGTACCGAAGTTAACTTTGGTATCGAAGCTAATGGAGAGTCAATCAAGAAGTGTCCGTAATGACAACAATTTACTACGAGTTGTATTTTCGTAGTTGATGGATGGCTGACATGTCATTTATTATGAAAGAACATGGCATTGCCTAGTGATATGTATATATTCCTCAGCACATGATCACTTATCTCAATGGTGCCCATTTTATTTTTGGGCAAACACTATTCAGAGACTTGTCATGATAAGAAGTATGAATGATGAATGTGTCATTTCAATCCGATAGAGTTGTGACTTGTTTTATGACTATAAAATTTCTGTCACCACAATGAGGATGAACTGCACTTGGAAACCGTATGCAGATTACGGGTTTTTCAAGACTTCGTGGCCTAATGGATGAGGCAACAAATTTCTAAACATTCCAGAATGGATTTTCAAAGGGTCTTCATTTCTTAATGAAGCATGCTTGTCTTATATGCCAAAATGATATGAAATTACAAATATGGTGTAAATCTATATGTGGATGGTTTATACCATTGTATGCTATTCCACAAATAAGTAGTGATGTCAGAATGAAAACTTTGGACAATTGCAACTTAGTACAAACCCGAGTGCATTCAAGTCCATTTGTATGCTCAGAATCTGAATCTAATGTGCTTTCTATATGCACAGGATAGAACATTTTTTCTATGCGATTCTGGATTCAGGAACTAGAGTCAATGAAAAACTCCTTTCCTATTTCAGAGGATGAAACCTTTATTCCCTGAGGTGCAATACCTTATCTTAAGGAATAGTCATTTTCAATACAAGTTTCAATCGATTTTTTCAAATCTGTCTGTCACTTTTATGATGATCAGATTGGTCAACTTTACAGCATAACCACTTCCCCTCACTGAAGGAGATGACTCCCATCATAGGGCGGTATATTAGCTGTTTTCATATGACACATGAAAAACATGAATAACTCTTGGAGAATTTCGGGATAAACATCCTGGATTGGCTGTGCTTGATTGCTCTATGCCCAAGAATGACCGAAGAGATTGTTTGCCAATTTTCAGCCATATAGCGTGGAGGCTGCTTAACAACGGTTGGGTCATAAGCTAAATAGCTATGTCAGCTATGTCGGAGGCTGAATAGCCATAATAGCACAGACTCTGTCTTTCATGATGAATAGACCTTTGAGAAATGGTGTCTGAAAAATCAATTGACAACAATTCAACCTTTTGGTATGATGGAGAGCTGATGATCTTTGTTGCACTACAATTGTTTAATGTGCACTAATAAAATGCCTCGTGATATATAATCTCACAGAATAGGCATTGCTCAATGGCGATATGATCAGATATGTAATGATCAATGAAGACAAGATGGCTGGTATGGCTCATTCAGTAGGTATAATTACCTCAAGGAGATGCCAATACACGGATACATATCAAGACATAAGGGCAATAGGCTTTTTGTATAGCCTTCAAGGCAACTAGCATTTATGCTGCATTGGTCAGCTCAGTGGCTTTGACCTATCTAGGTGTTGTACTCAGGCTGTGGCCTGCATATTGCATTGAGTAATCTTGACACCTTTAATGATCCAATCAGATGATATGTATGAAATATCAAGAATGGTTGCCCTTTTCAATGATCATTGGTGGCAGAGGCTATAGTGCTTGCACCGTGTCAGTATACAATTCTAGTCTAGGTACATGCTAGACCAGATGTATACATGTCTAGGTCTTCAAAATCAAGCTCATATGTATGTCATGGCTGATGTATGTGTCAACTTCATGGAGTTCTGCATGGATTGACTGTATACAGTCAGGCTTACCAAAACAAAAACAATGATGCAACTTACTTGTTTTATTATTTGTCTTTATTATTTATTTGGCATATCGCATTTAAAGGATAAATGGATAAATGGATAAATGGAGAAATGGATAATTCACCAAGTGAAAATACAAAACGGTCCTCAAAGAATTTTCAAGAGAAAATACAAGGACGCGTCCCTCTTCCGGAATATCACCGCACCCCCCTCCCCGACAAGTGAAATTACACAACGGGCCCCGGAAATACTGAAAATACACTTTGGTCTCCTTTTGTGAAAAAATGCACCGACACCTCCCCGAAAAAGTCAAAATGCAAATCAGGTGAAAAACAACAAGTGAAAATACAAGGTCGCGTCCTTCGTCCGGAATATCACCGCACCCCCCTCCCCGCCAAGTGAAATTACACAACGGGCCCCGGAAATACTGAAAATACACTTTGGTCTCCTTTTGTGAAAACATGCACCGACACCTCCCCGATAAAGTCAAAATGCAAATCAGGTGAAAAACAACAAGTGAAAATACAAGGACGCGTCCTTCGTCCGGAATATCACCGCACCCCCCTCCCCGACAAGTGAAATTACACAACGGGCCCCGGAAATACTGAAAATACACTTTGGTCTCCTTTTGTGAAAAAATGCACCGACACCTCCCCGAAAAAGTCAAAATGCAAATCAGGTGAAAAACAACAAGTGAAAAAAAGAAGGACGCGTCCTTCTTTCGGAATATCACCGCACTCCCCTCCCCGACAAGTGAAATTACACAACGGGCGCCGAAATTTTTGGAAATACACTTTAGTCTCCTTTTGTGAAAAAATGCACCGACACCTCCCCGAAAAAGTCGAAATGCAAATCAGGTGAAAAATACCGAGTGAAAATAAAAAGGAAGTTTCCTTTTTCCAGAATAAGTATGTCTCACAGAAAATATAACAATGACAACCCTTGTCACCATTCACAACTAATAAGAAACTGATATTGAGATAATAAGAAGTCCGTGCTAATTATTTTTGAAACATATAATTATTGTCATCGATGACGATATTTCTAGGTGCTGAAAAAAAATTATTGTTTTATACTTTATTTATAAAGTAGAAAAAATTTGTCATCGATGACGATATTTTTAGGATGCATGAAAACATCAAGTTATAACAACAAGCTTGTCATCGGTGACGTTTTTCTCACTTTTTGTAAAATAGTTCTCTAAACAAATAAATACCGCGAATAAACACCACAAATAATGACTGTCATGAAATAATATAAAGTGAAATAAAGAAAAAATGAAATTACAAATCCAGCCTTGTGTAAAGGTTAAACTATTTAAAGTATGTGTTAAGTTTGTGATATAAATTAATAATAGAAAACAGAACCTGCTTGGCTAGAAGGTGGCAGCGTCAATGCGAGCTAAACGCTTATACTAAGAAATTATAGAAATAATAATAGAAAACAGAAGCTGCTAGACTGGAAGGTGGCAATAAGGACCAGTCCAGTTCCAGATTAAAAAAGTCACCTCGAAGAAGCCTCATTATGATCTAATCTTGCAAGACTCAGACTTTACGAAGCGCTATTTTGCCTATTGTTTCTTGCATGCCGCAAGCATTGAAACGTCTGCGCAAATAGCTGATATTAATGACTACCGAAATAGTATCGGACTGCGCCGAGGTTTGTTGCGTGCTTATAAATTCTAAAGACCTTAACGGTTTAGTATTAACTTCAAAGACGTTGCGCAATTAGAGACTTTAACTGCCGAAATCTGTGACGTGAAATTTACTCACCGTGAAAAGAAACGTCCATGATCGGTCACGGACAGTTCCGTAATCTTTCATTGAAAGAACTGCGGAAAGTCCATCAACGATGATGGAAAGATCCGTCATCGATGACAAAGCAGCGCAAAAGTCTTATATTAACTTGGTAAAACAACTTAAGTAACTAGAATTTCTGTCATCGATGACGATATTATGACGACTTTCTGTCATCGATGACAGAAAGCTGGACTATTGAGTATTTAAGACGGTAAAATTATCAATAGTCCAGCTTTCTGTCATCGATGACAGAAAGTCGTCATAACATCGTCATCGATGACAGACTTTTTAGTAACTTAAATTGTCTTACCAAGTTAATTTAAGTCTTTTACGCCGCTTCGTCATCGATGACGGCTCTTTCCATCATCGTTGATGGACTTTCCGCAGTTCTTTAAAAGATAACGGAACTGTCCGTGACCGATCAAGGACGTTTCTTTTCTCGGTGAGTCACTTTCACGTCACAGATTTCGGCAGTTAAAGTCTCTAGTTACGAAGCGTTCTAAGTTATTTAACCGTCAATGTCTTTACGATAAACTCGCAACAAACCGCGGCGCAATCGTATACTGTTTCCCTAGCTCATAATTATAAGTATCAGCTAGTTGCGCAGACTTTTTATTGCGTGCGAGAAATTAGACAAAATAGCGCTTCTTTAAGAAGTCTTACAAGATCGGATCCATAAGAATCTTAGTGACTTTTAAAACTGCACAGATTCTGGACCGGTCATAATAATCAGCTTTGCGTTAAAGACTTTAGAACAAGTCTCTAATTACGCAGCGTGCACGTTATCAACCCGTGTAGGTCTTTATAATAAGCACGGAACAAACCGCGGCGCAAATGGATACTATTTCGCTAGCTTATTAGTATCAGCTAATTGCGCAGACGTTTCATTGCGACGTGCGGCTTAATTAACAATAGGCAAAATAGTAGCGCTTCTTAAAGGAGTCTTGCAAGATTATATCTTAAAGATTCTTCCAGGCGACTTTCTAATCTGAAACTGGACTGGTCCTAATCAGCGTTGCGTTGAAAACTTTAACAGACTGTAATGTTGTTGACATCGGAAACTGTAATATTGTTGACATAATTATTTATGGCGTTTATTCAAGGTATTCATTTGTTTACCGAACAAATTTACAAGAAGTGAGAAAAACGTCATCGATGACACTGAGGTTGTTGTTATAAGTTGATGTTTTCATGCAACCTAAAAATATCGTCATCGATGACAATTTTTTTCTATTCTATGAATAAAGTTTAGAAACATAATTTTTTTTCAGCACCTAGAAATATCGTCATCGATGACAATAATTTTATGATTAATAAATAATTAGCACGGATTTCATATTATCTCAATATCAGTTTCTTATTTGTTGTCACTTGGTGACTGGGGTTGTCATTGTTATATTTTCTGTGAGACATGAAAACACATTGTATTTTCACCTATAAATACATAAATATTCTGTATTTCCACTCTTTCGCTTCGCTTTTGTTTTCGGAGTGGCCTCGGTGCATTTTTTGACAAAAGGAGACTAAAGTATATTTTCAAAATTTCCGGGGCCCGTTGTGGAATTTCACTTGTCGGGGAGGGGGGAGCGGCTATATTCCGGAAGAGGGACGCGTCGTTGTATTTTCACTTATTGTTTTTCACCTGAATCGCATTTTGACTTTTTCGGGGAGGTGACGGTGCATTTTTTTACAAAAGGAGACCAAAGTGTATTTTCAGTATTTCCGGGGCCCGTTGTGTAAGTTCAGTTGTCGGGGCGGGGTGGATATTCCGGAAGAGGGACGCGTCGTTGTATTTCACTCTGTTGTATTTCACCTGATTTGCATTTTCACTTTATCGGGGGGAGGTGACGGTGCATTTTTTAAACAAAAGGAGACCAAATGTATTTTCAGTATTTCCGGGGCCCGTTGTGTTATTTCACTTGTCGGGGAGGGGGGTGCGATATTCCGGAAGAGGGACGCGTCATTGTATTTTCACTTGTTGTATTTCCTTTCACCCGATTTGCATTTTCACTTTTATCGTGAGGTGATCGTGCATTTTTTAACAAAGGAGACCAAAGTGTATTTTCAGTATTTGCGGGGCCCGTTGTGTTATTTCACTTGTCGGGGAGGGGGGTGCGGGGATATTCCGGAAGAGGGACGCGTCATTGTATTTTCACTTGAAAATTCTTTGAGGACCGTTTTGTATTTTCACTTGGTCAATTACCCATTTCACCATTTATCCATTTATCCATTTATCCTTTTTTTGCGCGACGTTTATTTGGTTTTTAGTTGTATTTCTAGCTTACCTTCTTCCCCCCTCAAGGAAGTGTATTGCTAGGCGGTTTGTCAAGCGCCGTTCAAATACAACAGAGGTCCGACCTCTATGTGATGACGTGGAAGCTTTTTATGAAGCTGGATAGCAGTTCTCGGGATGCAGCCCAAATTCACGTCATCGGCGTGGGTCATATAGTGCCCATGCGTGTGCTGTATAAAATACAACACTACCCTCCAGCGAAGTGGTTTGCTATTATCATCATCGTATGCTGTGGGATATCAAATATATGATCAGAGAGCATGGATATATATATATGTACCATGTTTGTCAATATCGGAGAGACTGTGTCTTCTTTAAGATCCTTTGACTATATGTATAATGGTGCTACACTAATGTCAACACCTTCTCTCTGAGTGATTTATTGATTTCAGATGTGATGTCGTGGCATAAAATATGTCCACATCATTGGCACAAGTCATGTTGTGTCCATGCATACACGATCTTAGCGCAGGTCACAATACAGTGCCCGAGCATACGCGATTTTAGCGTAGGTCACATTGTGCCTCTATTTATTACATCTGAGAATATATGTTACTCATCTTTGTGAGTCTAGACAGCATTGTGCTGATTGCAATGCTTTTTCTGGTGACTTATATATCACTGATTATACCTAATATGGTGATCAGTCCAGTGCAATATTTTGTCACCGGAATGTACAGGGATTGTGAATGATTGCAATCCAGCCGGAGGAATAATCTCAACAGCTATTCTGTACTAATGAATACATCGGAGTTATACTCATTTCGACGATTCAAAACCTATGTTATTTGTAGTAATGACAACTCACATGGATATATAGGGTTTTTATCAGAATGCTTTTATGTGATGTCAATATATTATGAACAATTCACTTGCATCTCAGGACAAAGGAGTTACGCTTGGAAGGTCTTACACGGTGGTCACCAACAGTTATTAGCTGTTATTCGGGTGCCAAATTCTGCCTTCAGCACTGGGGCTATATCAACCAGTCTCACAGCGATGCACTTGTCCTTCCCACTCTTATGTACGGCTATAATACCAAAGTGTATTAGGTGGGATATATATATACATTATATAACTATCATCTTCTGATCCAGGATATGCAATTAAGCATGGTATCAGGTATATATTATGTATATAGTTCAGCATTCCGAACTTACTCGAGGATGTAAATGCTGAGCAATAGTCAACTTATAGTCATTGGGATATAGTTTCCCATCCGAGTTTACACTTTATTAGTGATGGTGGATTTAACGTTGTACAGATTTCAACGTTACTTATGGATGCAGTGGTTTTATCAAAAGCAATCCATCAGACATCGCCAGATCGGAATATAAATGGATATGTATGTAATCCTATCCACCTTCTTCCCCCTTGAGGAAGTGTGAACACATAGGCAGTCAGTTGCCTATATACCGTATAGCTCAAAGCTTACAGCTTATAGCTTATAGCTTATAGCTTGCAAGTAGCTCATATAGTTTTAGGGTTGTTGCTTAACAGTTCTTGGGTTGTTGCCCGAATATTATCATGTCCGTGCTGATTACAGCATGATATATACCTGCCAAACACAAAGTGCATCCAATAAATAGGTGGCATTTAGGGTATGTAACGTTACAGTGACCCCTATCTCTCACAGTGCATTTAGGGTGTTACTTGGTATCAGTAACCTTTATATAGGTAAAAAATAAGCAGTATAATGTTTTTGCAAAGATTATTAAGTAAAACTGCATTTAATACCTACATGAATGTAAGGTGGTTTTCAGGAGGTACGTTACACCCCCTGTTACACACATTTAATTTTAGGGTTGTTACATGGTGTTACACATGCTGCATAAATCAGGGATTGTTATTTGATATATAAATATTCATTTCAGCAAAAAAATCAATCCGAAATTTTCAAAATGTGTTTTACGTACAGCATTTTGAGCGATTTATCGTTACAGCAATATGTATACCCCTACATATTCCATACCTAATATCTAGGGCGTTACACGAGATATGACATATGTCATTATGATTTCCTGATACCTTAATATGTATAAAATCATAATTTTAAATAAAATGGGCACACATTTTTCATTTTGAAATCATGCGTGGAGCAATTTTACCCATTTTATAGCTTTTTAAGCTATCTAAAATATTGTTTCGGTGACATATCTCAGTGTATATGTGGAATGTAAGTGCAGAATCACTGTAAGGAACTTCACTTTTGCATATGACAAATTTCATAGCAAGTAAGTGAGTTGTGTTGTATATCAACATTTATGGTTGATAGCATTCTGGGTTTTACTGATTCAAACCCATGTACAGCAAATATACTTTTCTGATTATGTATAGATTTATTGATTTAAGTGGAAACACCCACTTTAGTGATATATATCAACCTATGATTTGTTCTGAGCATAGGTCTGTGCTCTTAAGATTTATCAAAGTGATATATCTTATTTAGAACAAATCTGGACTTTTGCTGGATACAATCACAGCAACTTCACACAGCACATTTATGTGTGTGTTTCACTTGAACAAGGATTCTAGCTAAAATTCACTAAGTTTTACTAAAAAATCGAGAATGGTCCTAAAGTGTCAAAAAGCCTCCTAAAGCTGGGTAATTGGGATTTGGTGTCCTAAACACGCCCCTAAAAGCCCCTAAAAGCCGCGGAGACAGGCGAGAATCTGAGATCGAGAGCCTAAACGCTTGTATAAATTTAAAGAAAGGCTAATCGACGTGTATAAATTGCGAGAACATGGGGGAAGGCATACAGTCGTGGTATAAATGATAGAAATTCCATGGCAAGCAGGTGATGAGTGCATGAATATACACTAAGATAATAAGATAGCGAAATCGCATGCATGGCCATGGCCGTCATCACGACGAGTCGATGGCGCTTGCGATCGATTGCGCACGATGATGATATGCAAGGCGAGATATCCCGCCTGTTGCCTGCGCCACACCAAGTCGTGTTTGTCTTGAAGTTCTTTACAATTTGAAAAACGAGCGGTTGACTCTCGCAAGAGAGTAACAAAAAAATATAAAAAAAACAGCAAGCTGCAATGGAAAAAACGGGAGATAGCGGTCCTTCCTCGAAGAGGCAAAGGACCTTGCAGGTTTGGAACAGATTGCACTCGTAGCCCTACCGGCTGTTAGCTTGCTATTTAGTCAGCAGTGGTGTTTTCCTTGATTAGGTTCATAGGCATGCATGTGTTTACGTTGGCGATTGCTCGCAGGATGGACCTGTGGGAGGCGTGCAGTCCGCGTCGCGTGGCGCAGCGTTGATTGGGGCGGCCATGCGAGCCCCTGAAGGGCAGGTGGGTTACCTCTAGGTGTTCGACATGCTTGTAAAGTTTATAGGGAAAATGCGTATTGGCCAGTTTGTTAATATTCGACGGTGTCGCAGGTGGGTTCTTCGCGGGCGGTGAGGCCCTCCAGGAGCCTCCAGGGCCCTGCGGTAAGTGTTCTTGGACCGTTGACATTTCCGTGTCACTCCTCCCGTAACTCAGCTGCCTGCTCTTTCGCTCTAGGAACGTGAACATCTTGGAGCGGGTATGTTTTTTTTGGGGGGGGATATTTGTATACAGCATGCTGACGCCGGATCTTTGTACCTTACGCACATAACAGACTATTGGGAATAAATGAATCTCGATCGTCGTCTAAAAACCTTCATTTTGACACAATTTTCGTCGTCTAAAAGATATTGCCACGTCATCTGAAATGTGCCACGTAAGCGACACGTAAGCGACACGTAAGTCGTCCCGCAATTTTTATTACAAAATATTACTCAAATTATTTATTTGTGCATGATGCTTTCGTACTCGGCGAGTCCCGGTAGATTTTTTTGTTGGATTTTTGTTCATATGCGTGCATATCATGTACAAGTATGCAAATATGGGTACATCCATGTGCAATTTAGGCCAGCATGCACGGTACACGTTTATGAATGTGCGTATTCAGGTGCTTCAATTCCCGTAAAATAAGTTGCAGCTGAGATGGGTACTAGCATATGATACACAAATCTATATCATCATACAAATTTATTCAAAATACACCAAATATTTGTCTATGATGTCTTCTAGGCAAGAGATTTCGATCATTTCACAGTGCTAAGGCTACTATATTGCTGATACATTGGAATCTATATCTTCAATCCACAATTATTTGCGGCACTTGTAGGTTTTAATTCCCTCGATAGCGAGGTAACGTTGACCGCAATGTTGACGCTCTATCGGAGAACATAAATGGCAGAGCTTTATTGGTCAAGGCAATTGCATCGCACGCAATATAGGTCGATTTCCTCTTCATCTCGTTGATGCCGCGTCATAATAAGCGCCCAAGTGACGTCGATTGGAATTACCAGTGTCCTTGGGGTAACCCATTCGTTCCCTATTGGGCTCTGGTCGGGATAAAGTTCCGGTTCTTGAAGGTCAAAAAACATGTATTTCCGAATTCTCCGGGTGTAGCGCCACCAAACGATCCCTAAGTCCTGTCGGTGTCCCGTATGTCTGTCCTCGAGGGTGTTTAAGAGCTTACATATCATCCAGCGGTCTGCATTGCATTGAGGACATCGCAGGTGGACCATTCCACGTTTACTGATAGCGTCTGCAGCGTCTTCATCACGATCGCGTGTCCCATAAACTCCGAATCGTAGAATTGAAGGCATAACGTGGCCACGATGTTGCAGGATTTTATACCTGTAGATAACAATGCTTGCAAGGTGATTAGCAGTTGAAGCGAAAGTCGTGCGAACCCCATAGCAAAAGTCGAAAATATATATATTGTGAGGATAAATGTGGAGCTATAATACCTGCAGATGGCAATGCTTTCAAGGTAGTAAGTAGCAGATGTTTGAAGGTATGGTTGGAGGTGCGTATGTTAGAAGAAACAAGGGGAAATGAATCTTCAAGGGTCGGGCAAGAGCTTTTGTACCTGGTCGTGAGTGGACCGCGGGTCGTGCAAGAGTAGTGTACTTTTGGTCCAATCAAATTCGTATATCTCGCACACGCGGGATCACTTAGTCGCCGATTCCCGTATGCAAATATGGGTACATCCATGTGCAATTTAGGTCAGTATGCACGGTACACGTTTATGGATGTGCATATGTCCCAGGACGAGCACGTGGACTATGGAAATTTATTCAAAATACACCAAATATTTGTCTATGATGTCTTCTAGGCAAGAGATTTCGATCATTTCACCGTGCTAAGGCTACTATATTGCTGATACATTGGAATCTATATCTTCAATCCACAATTATTTGCGGTAGAGGTAACGTTGACGGCAATGTTGACGCTCTATCGGAAAACATAAATGGCAGAGCTTTATTGGTCAAGGCAATTGCATCGCACGCAATATAGGTCGATTTCCTCTTCTCGTTGATGCCGCGGAATAATAAGCGCCCAAGTGACGTCGATTGGAATGACCGGTGTCCTTGGGGTAACCCATTCGTTCCCTATTGGGCTCTGGTCGGGATAAAGTTCCGGTTCTTGAAGGTCAAAAAACATGTATTTCCGAATTCTCCAGGTGTAGCGCCACCAAACGATCCCTAAGTCCTGTCGGACTTGTCTGTCCTCGTAGGGGATGTTTAAGAACTTACATATCATCCAGCTGTCTACATTGCATTGAGGACATCGCTGGTGGACCATTCCATGTGTATTGATAGCGTCTGCACTGGCTTCATCACGATCTTCGTCGGGTGTCCCATAAACTCCGAATCGTAGAATTGAAGGCATAACGTGGCCACGATATTACAGGCTTTTATACC
>LGRX02016213.1:0-26634 GCA_001247695.2 Cymbomonas tetramitiformis
CCAAGTTTTCGAAGACTTGGGCGGGGCGATGACCGTGACCGCCCAAGTTTTCGAGAACTTGGGCGGGGCGATGACAGTGACCGCCTAAGTTTACGAAGACTTGGGCGGGGCGATGACCGTGACCGCCCAAGTTTTCTAGAACTTGGGCGGGGCGATGACCGTGACCGCCCAAGTTTTCGCCCAAGTTTTCGAGAACTTGGGCGGGGCGATGACCGTGACCGCCCAAGTTTTCTAGAACTTGGGCGGGGCGGTGACAGTGACCGCCCAACTTTTCGCAGACTTGGGCGGGGCGATGACAGTGACTGCCCAAGTTTTCGAGAACTTGGGCGGGGCGATGACAGTGACCGCCCAAGTTTTCTAGAACTTGGGCGGGGCGATGACCGTGACCGCCCAAGTTTTCGAGAACTTGCGCGGGGCGATGACCGTGACCGCCCAAGTTTTCGAGAACTTGGGCGGGGCGATGACAGTGACCGCCCAAGTTTTCTAGAACTTGGGCGGGGCGATGACAGTGACCGCCCAAGATTTCGAAGACTTGGGCGGGGCGATGACAGTGACCGCCCAAGTTTTCGAAGACTTGGGCGGGGCGATGACCGTGACCGCCCAAGTTTTCTAGAACTTGGGCGGGGCGATGACAGTGACCGCCCAAGTTTTCTAGAACTTGGGCGGGGCGGTGACAGTGACCGCCCAACTTTTCTAGAACTTGGGCGGGGCGATGACCGTGACCGCCCAAGTTTTCGAGAACTTGGGCGGGGCGATGACAGTGACCGCCCAAGTTTTCGAGAACTTGGGCGGGGCGATGACAGTGACCGCCCAAGTTTTCGAGAACTTGGGCGGGGCGAGAACTTGGGCGGGGCGATGACCGTGACCGCCCAAGTTTTCGAGAACTTGGGCGGGGCGATGACCGTGACCGCCCAAGTTTTCGAGAACTTGGGCGGGGCGATGATAGTGACCGCCCAAGTTTTCGAAGACTTGGGCGGGGAGTTTCGCAGGGTTAAACAGAGCCCGTTGTGCTGCATACAAAACTTTTCGCAATGTCATCTTTTCTACCGTCAATTGTAATAGGTCTTTTGGAGGAGGTGTTTCATGATGATGATAAACTTCTGGAAGATATCCAGCAGTTTAAGAATGACGGCACGCAGTTGAAGACGGATTCGGCGGTGATAGCGCGGTGCGTCGGGAAGGAGAAGGCGGGTGTTGATAGGGCTGCGCTAGAAGATTTGGGCCTTGCCATCGGGACAAAACAAGAGCTCGCTCAGGTTGAAACCCTTAAGTTAGTAGACGAAGAAGGGTTTGGGTGTCTTCGGAAAGGTTGCCTGTTCAGCTTGCACTCGGAAGATGCGTCGCGTCGGTTGGTGGACATAGACATAATGCGACGGTTCGATCGCTTAAAAAAAGTTTGCGCACCTTGGACCGGAGACAGCGAGGACCAAAAGGCGAAAACGGAGTGGGAACGATATGCCCACCAGACCTGCGTGGATCTTCTGGAGGATATGAGGGATAGGGCAGCCGTGTCTGTCTCCTCTCAACCATCATCCCCAGGTACTGTTCGAAAACCTATTTTTCACTTTGGCGCGTCCTCCGTGTTCTTGATGGAACATCGCGTGTCCTCAGGTACGGTGCCGGGAGAAGCGTTCGTCCGCACGCACCTCTGCAGCATCCTGAAAGAACCATCTGCGAAGCACCTCGCTTGCTTCGGGGGAACGATACGGACCGTGGGGAACTCGTTGCTTTCAATCTCGCCGCCGAGATTACGGAGGCCCCGGCCTATGTTTTGTGTGTTGTTGCTCACACAATAGAGGAAAACAAGAAGGTCATGGTCCGATATTTAGATTCTACGGAGTCAGGACATCTTCTGGAGATTGCTTTAGACGTGGATAGCGACGTACACTACATCGTGCAGCCTGAAGGTCGCGAGGCTTTCAATCTGGGGCAGCGGATGTTGAGCCTGCTTCAGGATGCCCACAGTCGAAAGTTGGATGAGTCTGAACGGCAGGATCTTGACAGGTATTTCGACGAAATGACTTACGAGGACGCGAAGTTTGCGGTATATATGGGGCAACAGTTGCCTGCCGGGTCGGCCTTCAGAGAAGTGGCGCTCATGACGAACGACGAGATCGACACTGTGCACGATGGGTTACCGTATGGCTCGGGGAAACCAGAAACACCAGCTGAACCAACATTTATCCAATCAGCACCAGCGCATGATTGGGATCCGCACGGTAGGAGCCTTTATCGGATAAAGCTGCTGCAGAAGAAGTACGAGCTTCTGCAGGACGGCAGTGACAACAGCGGACAGGGCAGCGGTAGCATAATGATTCGGGAATAGATTACTCCAAAATGGGGAATAGAAATTTCAATCTGTTTTTGGGGAATAGGTGTGTGACACATGCATATGCGTCTAAAGTTTTGCGTTTAAATTTTTAATAAATCGTTAAAATTTTCCCCCCACCCATCTGTTCACTTTCGTTTTGCAAACATGAGGAAGCCTCCGAAAAAGTACACTAGGGTGTGCCTTTCTTGCGATAATGGCGGGTATCGATGTACTGTTGAACACACTGATGGTATGCATTTTATTGTCCTCTATTCAAGAAAAAGGACAGGGTAAAAGATTCTCCATCAAAAATGAAAGGTGCGTTGCCCTTGCTTTCCACGGTTCCCTTGTACAGTTGACTACATATATAATAAGTGTTAGGAACAACTTTTTTTGCGCAAGCAAGATTACGGGGCTTTCATTGAACCAGATACGGGGCTTTCATTGAACTAGATACAGGGCTTTCGTTGAACCAGATACGTGGCTTTCGTTGAACGAGGTACCGTACGCAGTGGCTTTCATCGAACGAGATACGTAATGCTACGCGAGTTCCTGACCACGATACCCAGTGTGCAGGCAATTCTGCTTAAATTAGAAAGGGTTGGAAGCAAGATCCGTTCGGAATCTAGGATGCTGGACGGGTCTTGAGAGGGGGGTAATGGGCGTGATTCGAGCCAGCCAACTCGACTCACGCCCAACAGGGACGCATCCTGCACAGCATGAACATATCACGCATATCATATAAGCATAATAAACACATACTGACCGTTTGGCAGTGCAATTTCACCTCTAGCGGAAACGCGGATGTCAACCGCGTCCACGTTTCCGCTAGGCGTTTCTTCCCTCATTCGCGCGCTCGTTTGCAAGAGAGCCTGGGCAACGGATGAGGGAAGCGTTAGCAAAAATAGTATTTCGTATGCGTTGTTTTCCCTAAACAAATTGCACAAACTGAACGGTCAACCACACATCTCGTTGTGGGATGACGCGTTCATTTGGCGGAAGCGGGTGGAATTTAAGGAATTTGAAACCCGCAATAGTTGCGCTACATGGGGTTTCATCTTCTTTGCGAAACGGGTACCCACATCATACTAAGTAGGAATATGTGATAATATTTTGAAGCAAAAGATTACTCAGATTAGTATACAATCTTTATTTCGCTGGACAGGGGCACACTCCCGGAGAGAAAGCCTTCCGCCTTTAGTTAAAATTGCATATTTAACAAATCAAACAGTGAGTATTTTCTTCAAGTATTTTCAGACGGTAATACTTAAACACTGGTAATACTTAAACACTGAGTGTTGTCTCGCGTGTTGTCACCAAGCCTTAGAAACTCACGATCTCACTCCCAAAGTGACCAAAAACCGTTCGATCGGCGATCGAACGGTTTTTGGTCACTTTGGGAACGCGTCTGAAAATACTCAGTGTTGTCACCAAGCCTAAACTCGCGATCTTACTCCCGAAGTGACCAAAAACCGTTCGATCGCCAATCGTTCGGTTTTTGGTCACTTTGGGAACGCGTCTGAAAATACTCAGTGTTGTTTCGCGTGTTGTCACCAAGCCTAAACTCACGATCTCACTCCCAAAGTGACCAAAAACCGTTCGATCGCCGATCGTTCGGTTTTTGGTCACTTTGGGAACGTCTGAAAATACTTAGAGAAAATACCAGACAGGTCTTTGCAACCAAGCCGACTTCAGTTCTCACATACTGTAGAGCCCTAAACGTACGGTTTACGCCCTCCCGAATCTGGAATTCACGGCCGTGAATATTAAATTCACGGCCGTGAATATTAAATTCACGGCCGTGAATATTTCACTGCACGTATGATTGCCCACACTGTTTGCGAGTAAATTAGATTGGGAAAACATTTTCCAACGTTCGTAATGCACAAAGATATATCATTTAGACTCTTAGGTAGGAGTTTTTTTAGCTCTTGACTGAGCCGTGGCCGCATCAGCTCAGTTTGCAGTCGCGACTGCGAGCTAAGCTGAGAGGCCCTTATAACTTTCATGCACATCGCATCAAAACTCAAACAGCGGAGGGGTTCTCGTGCGTTCTAGCGCACGATACTTGGCACCAATATTGCTAACAGCAATATTGGTGCACCCTCAAACGCACAACCTCTGATGTCAGCTATGCGCAAAACGCGTGCTACACATCATGGGTTTCGGTACATGCAAATCCAAACCCAAACATGCCAAACAGCAAAGGGCTTCCCGTGAGTTCCAGCGCCCGTAACTTTGCAAAAGTATTACTAAGATATATATCTTTTAGTTGCCAAAGGCCCAAGGCCTCAAAAGCCTTGTGCACGAAGCCATCAATTTATTTCTTTGGAGATTTATTGGGTTTGTGTTCGAGTTTACCCAAACCCAATACATGCCAAACTGAAAAGCAATTCCCGTGCGTTATAGCGCGCGAAACTATGCACAAATATTTACAAGACACATATCTTTCAGTTCTCAGAAGCACAAGGTTTGAGATAACTTGTTGGCAAAACCATCAATTTATTTCTTTGGCAGATCTATTGGGCTTGGGTTCGAATGTTTCCAAACCCAATACATGCTAAACAGCGAAGGGCTTCCCGTGCGTTCTAGCGCACGTAACTGCGTAGAAATATTGCCAAGATATTTATCTTTGATATATTCGAAGCACAAGGTCTAAGAAAGTCTGTGCACAAAATGGTATTACTATTTCTTTGACACAGATTTTAGCGTGATATACAAACTCATAAATCTGGGTCAAAGAAATGATATGTTAACTTCGCGCACAAGCTATCGCAAACCTTGCACTTCAGAAAAGTGAAATATATGCATCTTATCAATATATTTTGCAAAGTTACGTGCGCTGGAACTCACGGGAAGCCCTTCGCTGTTTGGCATGTTTGGGTTTGGGTTTCAAACCCAAAAGGCATCATGCCAGCACGCGGCCGTCTTTAATATACTCAACGGCTTGCCATATGCTCTTGAGGGTGCACTGATATTGATATGAACAATATCACTGCCAAGTTTCGTGAGAAGATTCTCACGAAAACCCCTATTATGCAAAGCCGCAAGTGGTTGAAACCATCTCACACCGCACCAACTTAGCTTGCAGTCGCGAAGGCTAAGCTGATGCGGTTGCGGATGGGGCCAATCGATAGTTCAAACGAAAGGTATTCACCTAATGAATACAAACGCTTTAGAATCGAATGGTGGAAAAAATTATGCTTCATGCTACATTTTTCTCCTCCTGGTCCTCGGACCATGGCTGTGAAGTGTTGGGGAGTGTGCTAGTGAAACTGCTTGTAAATTTTTTTGGCGCTCGATTGAATTAAGCATGGTTACATGTGACATATAATCTATTCCCCAAAAACAGATCGAAAATTCTATTCCCCATTTTGGAGCAATCTATTCCTCGATAACCTTTTTTCCCAGGGCAGCGCACATGCAAGCGAAACTACAGGCGTTGGTGATCCCCGAACAGTCGCTGAAATGGAAACCAAGCGTCGCGACAGCCTTGCACCCACTGACGTCTCGGATTTCGCTAAGACAGCGTCTGAAGCCTTGGAGCAGGGGGACTTGGGGGAGACGGCGGTGTCCTCTGGCGAAGCCAGTGGTCCTACGTTGTTGAATCAGGTACCAGATGTCGTGGACCTCCCGGGCTTCCTGTTGACTGGGTTGGAAGAGGAGACCGATCAAGGGTGGGATCCCGTAGCGCTGGCACAAATGGTACTTCAAGACAACCCCATTGCTACCGAAGAACACGAGACGAGGGGTGCGGTGGCTGACCAGCGCATGCAGGTAATTGAAAATTGGACGTTGCAGGCGGCATACACCTACGCTGACCTGGTCCTGATGTTGCAGAACAGTGGCTGTGAAATCAGCGAGCCATTTATTTTTAACCAGAATCATACCCCGGAGATGGAAGAAGTGCTTATTCGCTATAGTGTGTTATCATTTTCATCGAATAGTCTGACCAGCGCATGCAGGTAATTGAAAATTGGACGTTGCAGGCGGCATACACCTACGCTGACCTGGTCCTGATGTTGCAGAACAGTGGCTGTGAAATCAGCGAGCCATTTATTTTTAACCAGAATCATACCCCGGAGATGGAAGAAGTGCTTAAAGGTTCTGCAGCCTGCACGGACGCCACCGACCCTTCGACCTGGGAGCCCAAAAGCGATAAGGAGCCGGAGCCGCAACGATGGGGGTTTCTTCTGTCCTTCAAGCTGAAGAACAAAAGGCTGCAACCCGAGTTGGCGTTCGTTTCGACGGTGAAGACCATGTCGTACGAGATGCCAACAAAGGACTGTCCTTACGCGGACGCCATCCTTATATTGCATCCCCGACACGATTGCGAAGTTTTGGGTACTGTTCAAGAGGCACTACTTTTTTGTATTGAAAAGTTCCAGGACGTGGAGGGTATTGCCAGGATTGCACTGCCAGCAGGCAAAGGTCCTATAGATAAGCTAACTTTCACGATAGCAGCCGACCCGAAGACCAGCCCGAAATATCTCGACGCGCGTCTTTCCGAGGAAGTGGGGAACAGCGGGGTGATTGTCAGTTATCAGAAGTTTGTTCCTGATCAGCAGGTAAACAAGATACTGAACAAGAGCGGCATACTGGAGGGAAAGTCGATCATCCCAGCCTTCAAGGCTTCTATCAAGTGCGAGCGGTACCTGGAGTTCCGGTTTGAAGTGGTGCAAGGGATGAGGGTGTCCACCACCATGCACAAGGAGTTTCGAGGTGTCCACAGGTTCGTTTGCCTGACCATGAACCTGTCACTGACCCAACTTCATTTGTAACACATTCGTTTGTAGTACATAGTCAAGATATATGAATAAGGAGGTTGTTGGTGCCCACGCACAGGTTCGTTTGCCTGACATGGGTTGGCCAGTGGCACGCCACTTACATGGCGATAAACGCAATGACCCCAAGCCGGGCGACGTTACTTGCACGATGTTCCAGGCTTCCGCTGTGTATGAGCGGAAGCTGGAGATGAAGCGAAAGGAGAAGTATGCCGGCGACTACCCGCACGTGCGAATAACAAAGAAGAGTGGCTCGAAGGCTTCTCTGACAGGCGTCGTCACGCGCCTGGTGGAAGACAGGAAAGATGGGCCGATAACCAAACCTGAAATTGAGAAGGAGAACGAGCACTACAGGTTGTTCAATAAGGTCCTGGGGATGTTCTGGAAGAAGATCGAGGAAGCAGAGAAGCTGGGCAAAGAGGCTGGTGGGAAGTTTGAGGCTAGGAAGTGGTGCTTGGCGGGCAGCCAATTCAATAAAAACGCCCCTGCGCGAGTAGTGGGGAAGATCATCTTAGGCAACAAGGGCCAAACCGCCGTGTATGAGGATTTCCCGACTGGAAGCTCGCGGAAGCTGCCTTCCACCCTGAAGACCACGACCCCTATCCCAGGCGGGAAGGGCAAAGCCCCGGTAGTGCGTGTATCTATGGATCTTGCCGAAGAGGATGACAGCAGCGACGAAGACATGGGCGACGTCGGACGGCGAGGGGGGAAGAAGCAGCCTCCGCCGGAAGCAGTTGCCATGCATGTGGCTAAGCAGGTGAGTACGGAGTTTTGCTTGAGTTACAATCGTCTGTTTTTTTTGTTACAGCTTGGTACGTACTGACCGATGTTTTGTTACGCATGGACGGACCTCCGCAGAACGTGAAAGAGGGGGAGTTGAGGAGTGCCTTGCTCGCGGTGTCGGTGAACGACGAGACGCGGAGGCTGCAGAGCGTCGGTGACAAGCGGAAACGTGAAGAAAGCGAGCGGGACCTTAATGAGCTGAAGAAGGCCAAGGAAGCAGTGGAGGCCGAGAAGAAGAAGGCGGATGAGACACTGGCGAGCCTTCGAGAAGAGATGCAGAAGAAGGTGGAGGATGAACGTCTGCGTGGGGAAAAACAGCTGGCTTCGGCCCTGTCTGCCGAGCGAGACGAAAGCCGTAAGACAGTGGAGCTCCTTACGACGAAGCACGCTGAAGCCCTGCAGATGCAGATGGCCGAGGCGAAGCAACGGGAGGAGACTCGTGCCAAGGAGCACCAGACAACATTGGGTTCATTCTGGTCAGGGCAGCAGGTGTTGCTGGAGGAGAACACGAAGGCGCAACAGGCTTTGCTGGAGGAGAACACGAAGGCGCTTACTTCTCGGGACTCGCTTTTGAAGGAGGCACAGGAGTCTTTCCAAAGGACCACTGCCGAGACTGCGAAAATGGCCCACGAGGCCCAGGCGAAGATGCTCGAAAATAATGCACTGGCCCAACAGAGGATGCTAGAGAAGAACGCGGACACCTTGAAGGAGATTAACAATCACCACGCCTCGGAGGCTGCAGCGATGAGGGAGATCCTGAAGACAGCCGTGCAGGTAGGAGCTAGTTGTTACGTTCAAGTTGTTTGTGTTTATTGTGGAGGAGGGAACTCTGGCTTGAGGTCCAGATTGAAAGACACGGAACTTGTAACTGGTGTGGGGGGGGGCGGTTGGTACGTCACCGGTAACAGGCAGTAACAGCAGCAGGCCCGTTCGCCCAAATGTTCCAACTGGGCGGAGGAGGCTTTTACCCGGGAGCGCCAGCGCTCGGCGCAGTAGGAGGGTCACCTGCTTTAACGACGCCAACGGGCTCCAAAGTCCCGGGAGCCTCTCCTCCATCACGACCGGCGATGTTCGCTTCTCCACCACGACCAGGTCCGCAGTGGCCAGGTCAGTTCGACCTCACCCCGGCGGCGAAAGCTGACGCTGAGAAGATAGGAGAAAGCCTCTGGACAGACTTGAAGTGCGAGGACACGGACAAGAAACGGTCGGCGATCGCACAGTACAACGGGTACAAGGAGCTCGCCCAGCACCTGGAAGTGTCTGAACAAGTTCTGCGCGCCAAGGTGATTGTGCAAACGTTTGACCTGTACATGTCTGTTAGCAAATAGGTAGGTATGCTTAATAAGCCAGCCAGCAAACGAACTGAGAGATCGCACCTGCACTGCCATCGTATGTACCGGCCTGTACAATGAATAATACCGCGCCCGCAAGAAAACCCCTAACCCTGGGTGCTTTGCCTGTTCAAATAAAGACTGTATATTTTCATAGCACCAACGTCTTATCTGGTAGCATTCTTCGTGCCTTTTGTCGGTTTTTGTTGATTTTTTGTGCTACGCACACAGTTACAGTCTCGTGCAGACCTACACCCCCTAGATTTAAGGTTGGTGCCACCGCTTTTAACATTAAAGCCTCCCATTCTCGGGGTGTGTGTAAGATATGAACAAAAGTTTCTTCAGACTCAGTTTGTTTGGAATGACTTTGACGTATCCAATATGAAAACATCGTCATTATCACCACTTTCAACAAATGGCGCTTGAGCACCACCCGAATCACGGTGACAAATCGCCTGGAAACCCCAAATTTCGGGCTATACTATAAAATTTTAAATTTTTGAATAACGTGTCATTATCTACTCTCCAAATGCTATCTAGTCATATAAAAAAAACATCGTTATCATAACTTCCGCCGATTGACACCTGAGCACCGCCCGAAACGGGGCGAAAAATCGCCTGGAAACCCCAAATTTCGGGCTATACCCTAAAATTTCAAATTTTGAAATAACGTATCATTATCTACTCTCCAAATGCTATCTTGTCATATAAAAAAAACCTCGTTATCATAACTTCCGCCGATTGACACCTGAGCACCGCCCGAAACGGGGCGAAAAATCGCCTGGAAACCCCAAATTTCGGGCTATACCCTAAAATTTCAAATTTTGAAATAACGTGTCATTATCTACTCTCCAAATGCTATCTAGTCATATAAAAAAAACCTCGTTATCATAACTTCCGCCGATTGACACCTGAGCACCGCCCGAAACGGGGCGAAAAATCGCCTGGAAACCCCAAATTTCGGGCTATACCCTAAAATTTCAAATTTTGAAATAACGTGTCATTATCTACTCTCCAAATGCTATCTAGTCATATAAAAAAAACCTCGTTATCATAACTTTTTAAAAAATGAGAATATAATGAGACACCCGCGTGTCTCATTTTTGCGATATGGTCGTTGGTAGCTTCGGATGACTGGCCATAGGATCCGATGACAAACCACGGTCTTGGCAAAGGTAGCATTAGCAGTTTTTCACAGATATTGGTACCCGCATATGCGTATCTGTGTAAGGGTATGATTTATACAAGGCTCACTACACCTTAGCAAGGAAGGATCAATTCCCGCTCCTGTCATATCAATTTGATGCAGGGTGAAAAAAATGTTAGGGATGTAACCCTGCAGTTCTTGGGATGCAGCCCTGCAATTCTTGGGATGCAGCCCTGCAGTTCTTGGGATGCAGTCCTGTAGTTCTTGGGATGCAGCCCTGCAGTTCTTGGGATGCAACCCTGATATATATACGACCGATCGACGAAAACCCTTGGGTGCATGTTTCCACGGCCTGATTATTATTCGGTCGGCAATTATTGGCTAAAGTCATCGGCTATCAATCAGCTTTGACTCAGAAGCCACAATATTATAGAAGCTGCGACCTATTGTGACCATATGCGGCAGTTATGCCTTCAGCATACGTAGACAATATGATTATGTGGAACTTATAATCCCGCTTAACCCCTTAGCTGCCAGCTGATGGACATGTCCATCAAACACTCAAAACTGATTTTCTCGGCGACAAATAACTCAAATTCACTTTTGAAGACAGTTTTGAAAAGCTCTTATCGAGCCGCGTGCAGCCGTGCACTTGGGAGCAACCATGTTGCGACGATGCTCTAAATATTTCCCCAGACGCTCTCTATTTTAGCTTAACCATAATGAGTCACATTTAGGGCACATGTGTCATAGTGTTACAAACCCCTAATAATATAAGTAGCCCTAACCGCATGTTGAGCACTTGGTAAGATTATACCTGGAGGTATAGGGTCAATATTAGGGCTTACATTGTTAACGATGTGCACATCCATCAACATTTTTCAGTTGACAATCACGTCATCGGTATCAAGTGTCATGTATTTCTAACGTTTGCATGTGATTCGCCTTGAGAAGACCTTTCCGACACTATTTTCAAAATTTGAGGCAGGACCCTTATGCCAAAGTTATTGCAAATAAACCAAAAATTTTCAAAACCCCGAAATTCCTCCGGCAACTAATGGGTTAAGTTGCATCATGATAAATTTATCCAGGTGTTAACAAGTGTTCAGGATTTGATAAGGGGTTGACGCCCCACAGGCCAAAGGCCATTGTCTCATAAGGCTCGCCTCACGTGTGCGGCTTTGAGGAGCAGCGTTTCGGCGAGGCACAGGCATGATGCTTCCTTGCACCATGATGGAGCCGGAAATGAGAATGCTCAAGATACCCGAAGACAGGAAGGCTTTTTGTTGGCCAGAGTTGCTGTCTAGATGCTTAACCTCGATGGGGTTGCATTCGGATACAAATTGTGCAACCATGCATGTGACTTATGCATTGGTGTATGACTTTGATGGATTGTCTCTTGTCATGAACCTGGAAGGAATGACGGGCAAATAGCTAGAGTGGCGGATCCCACTCACTCGGCTTTGCTGTTGTAGAATTCGATGCCTGATGGCACAACTAGCAATCCTTTGCTCAGATGCTTTACTTAAGACATTGGCAACAACTTGTGTGCCAGCTTCTCTAGATTTGGGGAGAAACCATGGATCAACAATTCATCAATCAAAACACATGTTATGAAGACTGATTCAACGAATCCTTCAACTCTTGAATTTCGACAATCAGCATCTCAGGCTGTTGACGTCAAAGTGATGGTCGTAAGCTTGCAATATAGCTTATTCACATTTGAAAAACCATCGTTCTCCTATGTCAGTGCCCTTCATATAATATGATAGAGCCGGAGAAATATGCATCTATGATTTCTTCATAATGAACTTCATGTGTCAGTAAGTCAAATAAGACTTCATTTGATGCTTCAATCGGCATGATGTACCGTGTCGTCAAACTTTATGACTGCTATGCACAGATGCTGGAACTTTTCATAAGATTTTTGATCTTCCTAGCAAAATTGCAATGATGTAAAATCAATTTGTAGCAGCTGTATGAGGATGAATGAATCTATACTCCTTCCTCCCCCTTTAAAAAGAGGTGTATCAAACCAATCAGATGGTGATGGAGAATGCTATTCAGTCATTATGTTATGTGAAAATGGTTTGATAGAAAATCAGACTGAGATTACTCATCGAATACTTTCGAGGTAACAATGTCAATATGAACATCGATTCTGTCTACGTCATACCGGCAATATGCCTGACGTTTTTGAATGTGGCAAATGCCAGATGATGTCAAATGTCCAATATCAATATGCAGTTTTTGGGTTGCAGCCCACATACTTTGTCAGTTCAGGGTCACTATAGTGTGCCCAACTTAGACAATGGTTTTGGATAATGATTGTCATAATGAACAATGAAATCAGTGATGGTACCGAAGTTGATTTTGGTATCGAAGCTAATGGAGAGTCAATCAAGAAGTGTCTGAAATGACAACAACTTAGTACAAGCTGCATTTTCGTACTTGATGAATGGCTGGTATGTCATTTCATTATGACTAGAACATGGCATTGCCTAGTGATATGTGTATCTTCTTCAGTACATGATCACTTATCTCAATGGTGCCCATTTTATTTTTGGGCAAACACTATTCAGAGACTTGTCATGGTAAGGAAGTATGAATGATGAACGTGTCATTTCAATCCGATAGAATTGTGACTTGTTGATGACTATAAAACTTCTGTCACTTTCCAGAATGAGGATGAACTACGCTTGGAAACCATCTGCAGATTGCGGGTTCGAGTTCCGCCATGGCTTTCTCAAGACTTCGTGGCCTAATGGTCGAGGCAACAAATTTCTAAACATTCCAGAATGAGCTTTCAGAGAGTCATAATTCCTCAATGAAGCATGCATGTCTTATGTGCCAAAATGATATGAAACCACAAGTATGATGTCAATCTATATGTGGATGGTTTATACCATTGTATGCTATTCCACAAATAAGTAGTGATGTCAGAATAAAAACTTTGGACAATTGCAACTCAGTACAAACCCGAGTGCATTCAAGTCCACGTGTATGCTCAGAATCTGAATCTAATGTACTTTCTATATGCACAGGAAAGAGCATATTTTCTATGTGATTCTGGATTCAGGAATTAGAGTCAATGTAAAACTCTTTTCCTATTTCAGACGATGAAACCTTTATTCCCTTAGGTGCAATGCCTTATTGTAAGGAATTCATTTCAATACAACTTTCAATCGATTTTCTCAAATCTGTCACTTTTGTGATGATCAGATTGGTCAACTTTACAGCATAACCACTTCCCCTCGCTGAAGGAGATGACTCCCATCATAGGGCGGTATATTGGCTGTTTTCATATGACACATGGAAAACATGAGTAACTCTTGGAGAATCTCGGGATAAACATCCTGAATTGGCTGTGCTTGATTGCTCTATGCCCAAGAATGACCGAAGAGATTGCTTGCCATCTTTTAGCCATATGGCGTGGAGGCTGCTTACCAACGGTTTGGTCATAAGCTGGATAGCTATGTTAGCTATGTTGGAGCCCCGGCTGAATAGCCATGATTGCACAGATTCTGTCTTCCATGATGAATAGACCTCTAAGAAATGGTGTCTGATGAATCAATACTTTTGACAACAACTCAACCTTTAGGTATGATGAAGAGCTGATGATCTTTGCTGCACTACAATTGTTTAATGTGCACTACTGAAATGCCTCGTGATATATAATCTCACAGAATAGGCATTGCTCAATGGCGGTATGATCAGATATGTAATGATCAATGAAGACAAGATGGTTGGTATGGCTCATTCAGTAGGTATGATTACCTCAAAGAGATGCCAATACACGGATACATTTCAAGACATAAGGGCAATAGGCTTATTGTATAGCCTTCAAAGGCAGCTAGCATTTGTGCTGAATTGGTCAGCTCAGTGGCTTGACCTATCTAGGTGTTGTACTCAGGCCGTAGCCTGCATATTGCATTGAGTAATCTTGACACCTTTAGTGATCCAATCAGATGATATGTATGAAATATCAATAATGGTTGCCCTTTTTCAATGATCATCGGTGGCAGAGGCTATAGTGCGTGCACCGTGTCAATATACAATTCTAGTCTGGATACCCTACGGTCCTAGCAAATTGTAGTATGTGTACTAAAGGTGTCCTAAAGGCATAGTAAAGGACAGTTAGTACGTATGGGCGTTAGTATGCCGGTAGTATAATATATTACAGGCATACTAACGCCATATTGGCGCGTTAAGATGCGCGTACTACAGGCGTCCTAACGGCACTGCGCCTTAAGTATGCGTTGGCCCCAACTGGAGCAGGGGTGAGTGGTGGGGCACGTGTGGGTGTGCAGATCACTGAGATGGCGTTTTATGGTGACTAGAAGGCCAGGGGAAGTTTATTCCGCGGAGTATGGTGGGATTCGGGGAAAGTATTACGCGGGCTGAGTTTCTCGGAAATGTAGGGACGTTAGGATGGCGTTAGCATGCCTCTAGGATGTCATTAGGAGGTTGGCGTTAGGACGTAGTTAGGATGCTCGTAGGCAAAGTTAATACGCTAATGGCACTCTAGCGGCACTGCGCCTTATAAAGAATGCGTTAGTTGTACTACTGCAGGGGTCGTTACCAAGGTCACAATTTGCAACTGCCTGCATGGCATGTGGCAAGCAAAAAATAAACTAGCAGCGATTCATGTCTCATACATCGACCTCGTCGTCGTCCTATGTCCTTGATCCCTCGAAGAAGTCGGCCGTTGGGTCGAGAATGACCGCGGTCTCCATGCACGGATGTGGTACAATAACAACCTGCTGTTCTACTCTATTGGCTAATATGAATGGCTCCATGTTGTCAAAGGCCGCGCGGTCTACGTGCGGGTTGAAGGTATAGACCGTCTTGGTCAAGTTATCCGGGCCGAGAATGGAGTGACGTCGACGGTACTCCTTGATCTGTTCGTCGGTCGGCTTAGCGAACCAATCGCATTTCAGTAAGATGTAGACCTTTCCTGCAATCTCCACCCGCAATATTCTCGTAATACGGCCGTGCCTGCATATCACCAAGCCCACGCACGATTGTGTAAACAGCTAAGTTAGTATGTCGTTAGGACATTATGCGCATCCTAATCGAGTCATAACGACATCCTAAAGACATGTTAAAGGTAGAATAGTGCGTGCTCCTTTCTCACCTTGCCACGGATTTTGGCTCACCGTGCTCGTCCACTTCCTCACTCGCGAAGAAAGTGCGAAAGTAGCTGTGTACGGTGCGCTTGTTCCGATCGGTCGTAGCCGTGCGGTAATCAGCGTCGCCGATCTTGACGTGCGTGAAGTTATAGCAAACCGGTGTCGGCCCCGCCATGAGCAACATCTCGTACTTGGTGAACTGTCGGCCCAACCATTGCGTAGGATCCGCGTACGCTCCAAATGGGGGCTCGCGTATGTGCTCAGGTTTGCCCTCCCTTGCACACACCGCGTTCCGGTACTGCTTGTGTCGCAGTCGCATCCGTGCATTCCAACTGTGCACAGCGATACGATACCGTTAGTACTTTAGGCGCGTCCTAAATATGCAACAACGGCGTCATAAGGGCATAAACAACCGCTCGGGGAATGGGGCCACAAATCACCTGCGCGCGTCTTCCACATACTTCTCCCACTTCTCCACCAGCTCTCGATAAGCCGGCAATTCAGTCCGCATCCAAACCTTCAAGGCCTTAATGTCATCATCTCGCAAGACCACACGTTTCCCCCTAGCCGATACCTCAACCGCAATTGCCCCGCGGCTCCCCATGGTCACGGCCGCCGGCATCCGGGTGGAGTGGTCTTCCGAAATGAAAGTGATTAACCCACGCACCAAATGCAACACCTTCACCCGCTTGATGCAGTTCATTATGGCTGGAACGGGTAGGGAGTTGCTCCTCGCTAGGCTTTTGATGTGACCGTTCAAGGACTCGAAGGCGTACATCCATACCTCCCGCATGGGACCATACTTCTCAAGTTGTTGGACGAAGTGAGAAAACATGTGAGTGTTAATCACACACCAAGCATACGCTGGCCCGGTCGCCTCCAACTCCTCGAAAAATGACTTGATTTCTTGTGCGAGTGGCTCCATATCCTGCACGTACGCAGCAATTCGTTAGGGCCCGTATGATGTACGAAGCATGTTAACGGCATCATAACATCATACTAACTATATCCTAACCGTTTACCTTAGGACGCACTTGTGTCGTCGTGATCTCCCGCACGATCGTGGTCATTTTACCCACTAGCTTGGCCAATCGATTGGCGGGCTGCCCTTCATCTCGTGGCCAAGCGCAGACTGTCGACACGATACTGTTTTGCACGAGCTTCAAGCCGTCGTGAGCCCGAATGTGCTTGGCGGCTTTCTTATCGGCGGTAGTTTGCAACAATCGTTTGTGGCCACGCCCCCATCTTTCCACCGCCCTTATGCTCTTCAAGAAACTGCGCGTTGTCTCCAAGCTTCGCTTCGTGGTAGACCTTCTGTCAGGGCGGGGTGGAATCGCGAAAGGTCCGTGATTCATCTTGTACATCAATACCTCCTTACCTGCGGTCACATTATTTCAACTGAGTATGCCGTTAGTACCCCTTCGTGACACCGATAGCACGTGGTTAATACACTATCGGCACGTTATGCACATCCTAACACGTGCATATTTGCCTACCTTGAGCATTCTTCACCTTGGTTGTGGCATGCCACGTGGGATGGACACCGTCCGCTTTCGCTTGCTGGCGGAGGGCGTCGTTGAAGTCGACCCCGAGCAAGGTTGCAGCGATTCTGTTCACCAGGTTCATGATGTCATGCATGCCATCTAGGATGATATCACGGTAGATCTTGACGTAAACCAACCGAGTGAAAACGCTCGAGAACTTGACGCCCGTATTCCGCATGCTCTCCTCCAAGGTCGCTCCCGAAAGTTCGGGGTCTCCGCTATCTCGCAGATCTTCATGCATTGCGGCATGACGCTTGTACTCGGCGTCCGTGCGCAACGGTGGAGTGCCTAGACCGAAGAGAAAACAAAGTAATCAGCAAACACTCATTTACACCACATGCATTATACGGTTAGCACGCCTTTAGGCTTTTAAGTACATCCTAACGACAACCTAACGACGTGCTACTAGCATACCTGGCGGATTTTGCTTGCTGAAGAGTTACACCATTTTGTGCATTAATGTTGACAATGTCCCCCAAATTTTGCATACTAGGCACGCGGCGTATGCACCGACGTCCATGATTTGTGCGGCTTCAACCGCTCCCTTGTAGTCCATGAGTATGGCAAAGAGCATGACCTTCAACCGCACGTGCTCGTTGGTGTACGAGTCCCAACACAAAAAACCTTCGTCCCACAACACCACGAGCTCGTCCACGAGTTTACCATACAGCAATTGTGTGTTGGCAGGGTGTTGCCCTTCAATGATCCCGTACTCCTCCATGTTCGCATACTTCGTGCGAAGCTCCGGGGGTAGGTTTAAGATTTGGAAGTAGATAGGGAACACCCCCATTTTGTTCTGCCACAAGGCTGCCCCATCGGCACTCAAGAGTATACTGTACTCACGTTCCTGGCTTCCTTGAAAAACTCGATGTGTCGCACGTTCTTCCGCTCCTGCCATTCCTTTCCATCTGATGGAAGATTCCAGCACAGGTGAACGTGTTAGTATATGGTTAAGATACAGCTAGCACGTCGTTAAGACACTAATGGCATCCTAACATCGACCTCAATAGAATACTCACCCCAGATTGTGCGCATCGATCCGTCTTCCGGTGGAACATGCCTCGAGTGGGCGAGCATCATCTCCGCCGTGTATGGATTCCCGTACACACGTCTCAGCAAATCGACAACATTCCACCAATAGAATGTTGATCGCGGTTTCTTGCCTTTGCCCGCGTCCACGTCTCCCGTCTCGCCCAATGCCTCCCACCGGGGCTCCTTGCACTTCGGGCACTCGTCGGCGGTGGCGTAATCTTCCTCGAAGAACACGCACCCCTTCACGCATAAGTCGACCCTATGCCAGGGGGCGTCGAACGCTTCGAACCGTTTCCAGGCGGCTTTGAAGTTCGTTGGAAAGTTGCCCAATTGATCTCCGAAATGTTCCGTGATAATGGCGAGGAGCTTGTCGAAAGAGTCTCGCGACATCTTGCCTTCGGCGTTCCATTCCAAGCAGTCGATAAGGAGCTTGAAGGCGTTAATGGGTCGGCGCGGGCCTACCACGGGGACCGCGTCCATCTCCTGCGCGTGGTGGCCACCCTCCGAAACCGCAATTATAACACGACAATCGGGGTATGTAGTGCGCCCGTAACACATTAACAATAGCCTAATGGCGTGCTAAAGGTATCATAAAGGCTTAATACCGCTCTACGTTTAACATATTGCTCACCTGCTGCTGGGCGGCCAATAACTTCGTCATCTCTTGGACCAACAACGACGTGGCCGCTTTTGCGTCTCGCATGTCTAGGTCTTCGTCTGCATCCGTTCCATGGTCGTCGCATTTCATAGATCCAGCTTCGTCCCACGCTTCGCCACCCGCTTCATCACCCTCCTCGTCGCATGGATCCCCCCCCTCGTCGAAGTTCTCACCTTCGCAAGATGAGTAATCTTGGCTGTAGGAGCGCTCGTCGTCCGATACTCCCGGATCCATCTCCCGCATCGGGTTGGATTTGCACGTGGTGTAGGAGCGGTCGTCATCCACAAGCTCACAATCGTCCATTTGGGCCTTCGCAGGACTGTTGCACACCTATGATGCCGTTAGCATGTTAAACACTGTGTAACGACGTACTAACGACATCTTAACTGCACTCTAACGGCGTTTCCAGTACCGGAGGTTGTTCAGATTTTTCACTCACCTTGCCGGAATGGCGCGGGTGTCATTCGATTTCACGTCATCGCCCGATGGCACGACATGACGCACATCCGGGTCTGGGACGTCTACCGCATCCGTGTAGGCCTGTCCGCGCCGTATCCTTTTGAACAACCTTCGGTGACGAAAAAGGGTTGCTCGACTAACCCACATGGTCGTGCCATAGCACATGCCACAATCACATAACGCCAAGCCGTTTTTATAAACCAACCCTCCGTGTTGAACCTCTGCCGCCCGTATTGCGCTTTCATGTGCGTCGTCTCGCATCTTCCACTCCATCTCCAATGGCGTCATCAGCGGATGTTGAAGACGCATCTCCGTTGACAACGTGCTGCGAGGATATGAAGCCGTTAGTACACTGTTAGCACTTTATCACAATGGTAACGGCGACCTAACTCCCGGCGATAAGAGCTCGGATGGGGGCTCACCTCGCCATGTTCACCTCCCCGTTACCCAAGCTCGCGGGGGACGCGGGAGGGCGTGTGTCGTGCGTGTCGGTGCCGATGAAGTTGTTCCATTGGACATCTAGCCGCTCCAAGTTCATCTCATCCGTTTCACCAAAGTACCGCACCGGTTCCCCCATGTGGCGGAAAGCACGATTCACGGCCTCCCAATCGGCAAATCCGGGAGGGAAAACAGGTAAGGTCTCACCGGCGGCGATGCCCTCATCGTCGTCGAACATGCATATACAGGAGTACATCCGTGCCAACCGGGCATGGGCAGTTTCCCCAACTACCAAAGTCGCCGGTAGACCAAGTTGGCGTAATATGTCTTTTACATCCTTAAAGTCTTTGGGCTCGTCGTCCTCAATGGATTCCACGATGCTTACCACGTCAACGCGGTCCTCTATCAATGCCGAGGGACGGGCGTCGTCATCGGTGGGGTCGGCCATCGGCTCGGGGCGTGGCGAAGGCGAGGCGGGCGGCGGGGAGTCGTGGACGTCTCCTATCAAGGAGGGTGGTGCTGTCGCAGTCGTCCGGTGGGGTCGGTCATTGGCTCGGGGCGCGGCGAAGGCGGAGGCGGGCAACGAGGAGTCGTGGCCGTCTCGTATCAAGGAGGGCCGGAGAGGTGGTATCTGCGTCATCGGTGGGGTCGGCCTTTGGCTCGGGGCGCGGTGAAGGCGATGCGGGCGGCGGGGAGTCGTGGCCTCGCCTGGAGATAGCACGACTTTATACCACTGTTAGCACGCTAAAGGCGTGGTAAAGGCACCCTAGCGCCGACATACAAACCGCCCAAAGGGGGGGGCTCACCTCGCCAGGTCCACATCCCCATGACGCGGAAAGTGGTCGGGGAGCTCGGTCGTCTCGGGGTGTGGCAAAAGCGTGGCGACTGAAGACGTGAAGAGTCGCCGTCGTCCTCAATGGATTCCACGATGCTTACCACGTCAACGCGGTCCTCTATCAATGCCGAGGGACGGGCGTCGTCATCGGTGGGGTCGGCCATCGGCTCGGGGCGTGGCGAAGGCGAGGCGGGCGGCGGGGAGTCGTGGCCTCGCCTGGAGATAGCACGCCTTTATACCACTGTTAGCACGCTAAAGGCGTGGTAAAGGCACCCTAGCGCCGACATACAAACCGCCCAAAGGGGGGGCTCACCTCGCCAGGTCCACATCCCCATGACGCGGAAAGTGGTCGGGGAGCTCGGTCGTCTCGGGGTGTGGCAAAAGCGTGGCGACAGAAGAGTCGCCGTCGTCCTCAATGGATTCCACGATGCTTACCACGTCAACGCGGTTCTCTATCAATGACGAGGGACGGGCGTCGTCATCGGTGGGGTCGGCCATCGGCTCGGGGCGTGGTGAAGGCGAGGCGGGCGGCGGGGAGTCGTGGACGTCTCGTATCAAGGAGGAAGGAGGGGTGGTGTCGTCATCGGTGGGGTCGGCCATCGGCTCGGGGCGCGGTGAAGGCGAGGCGGGCGGCGGGGAGTCGTCGACATCTCGTATCAATATCGAGAGAGGGGTGGTGTTATCGATGGAGGCTGCGACAATGAGCATGATTGCAGTGGCAATGGACATGAGACAATGTCGCACGCCACGTGTCCGTAATTTTATGGGAAATACGTGGTCGGCGTACATTACCTTGCCCGGTTCTTCTTCCAAAATGGACGGGATCGGCAACCATGACGGGTACCGTAGGGTCGTTAGCATGTCTTGGGCGCAACGATGAAAGTCGCGGGGAGTCATGCAAGTTGGTTCGTCCTTGCGATGGCCACAAGTGTATATCTGAACCATGCCGACGTTTCTCGACTTACGCGCTTCCAATCTACAAGCGGTTACGTGACAAAGAGCACGCATCATGTCTTCCGTTTGGCACCTGCCACGCTAGAGTGCAGTTAAGATGTCGCTAGTACGTCGATACATAGTGTTTACCATGCTAACGGCATCATATGTGTGCGACAGTGCTGCGAAGGTCCAAATGATTCAAGAGTCCAACTGAAAGTTAGGGCACTTTCAAAGGGTCCTTGAAAAAACGAAATCACTCACCTTGCATCATTCACGCACGCCACAGTGGTTTCCGCCCATTGGCTAACTCGAAACTTCTTCGCGTGCTCCTCGAAATGTTGACCCAACCGGAAACCCTCCGGACAACCAACGGTATCGGCAGCAAGTGGTACCGCCGGAGTTGATGGTGCGGAGGTGGCAATATTCACCGGACCACGCGGTGGTGCCAAGGGTACTGGGTGAGGTGCTGGGTGACACATGGCCATTCGGGCTAGTCGTGGCGTACGCGTTTTGGCCACCGGTCGTTCTTGTCGTTGGAGGGAAAGCCCACGGTGACCCGGGGCCGCACGGGGTGTACTTGCGGACGCCTGCACGAACTGGTCGGGGTCATCGGATGCATCGGGGGGAAGTTGGCGAGTCCATTGTTCACGTAGCGCGGAGAAATGCTCTCCGGGGCGAAGTGCTTTACGGGGCATCGCAGGCCTGTGACCCCCCCCCCTCCCCCCGTAGGCCTGTTAAGACGCGGTTAGTACGTCATAAAGGAGTCCTAATGCCACACGTTAGGGTGTCATTAGGATACCGTTAGGATGGGCGAACTACAGGCATCCTAAAGGCCTCCTAAAGGTGTCCTAACCAGGGAATCTTTTGAGGAATATTCCTCTAGGCGCGTTAAGATGTGCACCACATAGCACGCCCTTAGGACACCTGTAACATGTTGTCGCCGTTAGCATGTAGTTAGCACGCCTTTAGCATGCGTGCGTGGCGCTAGCATGTTAGCGGCGTCTAGTCTCACCTAGTACGCCGCTAACGGCGTGGCGCTAGCATGTTAGCGGCGTCTAGTCTCACGTAGTACGTACCGTAACGGTATCGTAGCGGCATCCTACAGCATACTAACAAAATCGCATGCAAACAAAAAAAAACAAAAAAAAACTGCAAGTCTGGCGTTAGGATACTAAATGACATCACAAGAGCATGCTACCGGCATAATATCCGCGTAATGTACATGGCATGCTAAAGGGGTACTAACGTCATATGACTTGTATGACATAAGCTATAAGACCCAAAAATAGCGAAAAACAAAAAAAACAAAAATTTGGCAGGGAAATGGGCAAGTTGAAGGGAACACACCCCTCCAAGCAAAATGTTGGTTTTGTTTTTTTTGCCATAGATATGAAGCATTTTGTGCGCACGATTTTTTCAAAATGCGCAGGAGCAAAAAATAAATATAAACAAAAGAAATAAAATGGAAAGTTCTCACCCCCAATGATTTTGTAGCAATCGGACGGTCGAGGTGACACCCAGAAGAATGGACCGAACAAAATCGTTTCTTATATATAACTGCCCCCTACTGGGAGTCGAACCGAACACCTTCCGCCTTCAAGAGCGACAACCTACCACTAGACCATTACGACAAGAGCGATGCACATTGTAGATGCAAGGTGACCAAGTTCAATGACACAACGTATGACACAGAAGGGCTTGCGTAAAAAGGTCACGAAAAAAAGAAATTGAGCGCCACAAATTCGAACTGCGTGGTCAATGCGAATGCAAGGTAACGAACCGAAATTCGAACGGTAACCGGGGAGGAGCGCCGTAGCATGTTAGCCGCCAACTAAAGGCGTCTTAACGTTTCACTCTGCGTGGTGTCTCATCGATAAAGACGCAACTCACCCGTACCAAACCGTACACACCCGCAGCCAAGCCGAGCCCCTCACTCAAACATCCATCGATGAGTCACCCCACAACCGAGGAGCGAGAGGCATACGACGACCTCTGCAATGCTATGGGAGAGGAGAAATCATTGGCGGGCTTGTTGGAGTACGTGTCGTGGCATAGAAAAAGCGAAGAGGGATTCGCCTCCGCCCCCGCCACCGCAAAAGATGCCAAGTGGAGTAATACCAAGCAAAGGCCCCCCCGAAAAAAAGTTGGAGCGGTTGGGATGCGCAATCGCGGGGTTCTACAACCCCACGAGCGGGCGGTGCGCGCCGCGATCAACAAAGAGACGGGTGCGCACCGCGGTTCGTTGGATTGTCGTTGCTAGGTTGTATTGTTGCTTAATTAACTTTCTTCTTCCTTCACGTTGTGCGAATACTCAATGTCGATGAAGGAATGGAATCCCCTCGTCAACGTGGGGGCCCAACAAGAAGCGTACTCCGAGCTCGTGCGCAAAATCGCCAAGGAGAGTGGTCACGACCACTCCGTGGACGTCACAATCCTCCCCTATATACAGGGGAAGATAAGAAACGACGTCAACAACTTCCGCTCCGCGTTCCGTTATGGATCGTGGAAGAAGGAGGGCAAAGCGTGGGTCTTGAGGCCCCACGCAAAGCACCCCTTCGCGAAGGTGGAGGGGGCGGAGGGAATCTCCGTCACGGTCTACAACGACGCGGCAAAGCTTGAGGCCTTGAAAAAAGCTGGGATTGAGCCTGTGGCTCTTCCCAACACGTACGAGGAGGGCCTCCCTAGCCTGGAGGATACACGTAAGTTGCACGTAATGAGCCCTTTTGTGATAACATGCATAACTTATTACCTCTCTGGACACTGTGTTTTCTGTTAGTACACCTTTAGTACGGCGTCAACATACTAACTGCATACTAACTGTATACTAGATGGTAAGCAAAATTAGTTGGTAGATTTTGCATAATTTTTGTATTTTACAATATAAGTTGTATAGAAGTTATAAAAAGTTGGTATGTGATGATATGCTCCTATCCAAATTGATATGTGAACGATGATTTAGGTTTTAGCGCTCGGTGATGCTAGAATCATGCGCTAATTGCACATTCTTGTTTCGGGAAATGGGTCCCGAAATGGAGAATACAATTCTAACATATTTGTACGTATTCACAAGGTTATAGTAAAGCATATGCCATACACGCCGTAGGGTATGCAACACAAAATGCAATATGTGCAATTCCAAGTTCTCCCGAGATGGAAATCTAGCTACCGGGAGATAAGCTCTAGTAAGGCAAGCACAACAAATACTTAAGATGTAATATTACTTCATACGAAAGAGCTCTACGGACTCATGCGCACATTGCGATACAGGTTGCAGGTTTCGGTCAGACTCTCTGTCTGTAATGGATAGCAGAACTACTGCCTAGAAGCCTCCCCAGCGCCTTTGCTCTTGCTTGAAACGTTCGGTGGCGCGGGCACGCGCGAGTTCGAGTTCACGGTCCTCAATTGCTTGCATCCGCTCACGGTAGGCGGTTTCGTTCTGGCGGAGGAGCTCATTTTGCATAGCAATCTCCCTCGGGGATACGTAGTCCCCCCCAGTTGGGTAGGGAGACCGGACGGGTAGCTCCGTAGGGTACGCGGGAGGTGGCATAAGCATCCTCTGGTAGCTTTGGGAGCCTGCGGGGTAGGGGTATTGCGTGGTCACGGAGGGCGTGGGAGCCCCGGAAAACCCCGGGTTGGTAAGGGGATAAGAAGACAACGCGGGGCCAGAGTTCACCGAGCCACCAGCAATAGTGGCTGGAGGCACAAAGTTGGGAACCCCACCACCAAGGGGAAGCACTTGGTGCGATGTCACGGACGGCTCTTGCACCGGGCCCGGCGCATGGACCGTTTGAGATTGGAGAGTCACCAGCTGCTGTTGAAACCAGGCTTGCTGCTGGCGCATCTCCTCCTGGTGCGCGGCAGCTTGCCGCTCAAGCAATTCCTGCTGGCTCTGTTGGAGTTGCGCAACGACTTGGGAGACCCCATCATCGGACGCAAGGGGAAGTGTTGCCAAGGGACTCGGAGCCCGTGGAGGTTGTTGAGCAGCGGGGTTCGGTGTCAGGTTCGGGTTGTTGGTGGCAATTGCGAAGCCATGTTGCTGGGGTGTGGAATCTTGCACCACCGACTCAGGGGCAGACTCGGGAGTGGGATTGTCGGGAGTAGCGGGTTGTGTTTCCGACGTCCACGGCCTAGGAGCACCGCTCGGTGTGCGTGCACGAAGAAGACTTGGAGGCTCCAGCTCCGTTTGGAGCGCCTCACCGAGAAAATCCCTGGCAGGGACAGGGTCGTCGAGCTGGAGTGTGCGTGGAACACCCCAGGGGGCGCGATCTCGTGGCCGATGGGGAACCACCACCGCTGCGGGAGAAGTATGCTCGTCGCCCCGGTCGATCTCCTGCACCGAACGCGACTCCGTGCAACGAGGGGGGGCGCGCGCGCGCGTCCGGCGTGAACTTGTTTTGCCTGAAGGGGGATCCTTCCTCTTCTTTGAAACCACCCTCTCGGAGGGGGCGCCTCCGGGCTCCAACGTGAATTCGGACCGGTTCCGGTTTTGATCCGTTTGCTCCTCGGCATTGTATGGTCGTACCTGCCAAAAAAACACAGTCACCTTTCCGAAATTTCATGTAGTTCGTGTGTGCAATGGAGAAAACAAATTGGGTTGGGTTGAGTAAATTATTTACCGGTCGTTGGCCTTCTTCCGTGGGAAAGAAGTTGTACAGCTGCTGGAGACGCCAACATTCCTTCATGAACAATTCATCGGAGTTCCCTGGGGGACATGGAGTGTGTTTCTCTTTGATGGGTTGAAGTCGATTCAGCCGTAACAGGCTGCACCGTTGTTCCGTCTCACTTGCATCGACCGGTCCCCAGCAGAGAACAAACCACCCCCTCTTCATTTGAGCCGCCACCAAGGTTCCGGCCAGAAACCGCGACCTCGGGATGTCCTTGTGGCTGACCATGCACCCGAATTGCCACCCGGTCTTCACGGAATAGGACTCGTCGCTACCGGTGACGATGCAGAGATCTTTGAACTTCTCCACACGTAACCGGTGAATGCTTGCAAAAGCTGTGAATGCCTGTTTATTCGCGGGTGGGTTGTCCGCCAACCGTTTCCAAACATAGGAGGGATCGGTGGTGCCTGCAACCACAAGGGGTGCAGGGGCTTCGGGAGTTGGATCCGAGGTTGGCAAGATCGCGGCGGTAGGGGCTGCGGTATCCGAGGAGGCGGGAGGCAGTTGGGCGGCGGCAGGGGGGGAAACGGTGTCGGATTGAGTGGCGGTGTGGGGTACGGAGGCTTCGGGTGTTGGATCC
>LGRX02016214.1:0-12923 GCA_001247695.2 Cymbomonas tetramitiformis
CGTGCGCGATGGGGTGAGGGGGCAAAATGGCTATATGCAGAGTCAGGGTGGCGGAACACGTGCGCGATAGGGTTAGGTTTGAAGACGGTGACCTGTCATGGAGTCAGGTACCCAGTCATGCTGATCACTACATTCAATGTTGCCGACCTCGCCGGCAAAATGCTGCCAGTCGGTGAGCTAATGGCAAAGGAAGGTGGTAACTTACTGCTGGCACTCGCCGGCTTACGGTGCGGGCCCTCGTCTTAAAGCGGCGCTCTGAGGCGCCTCCCGTTCTTTTCACATTAGTGAGCATTTAGCATATCGATCAGCGCCCCTGAGCAAGCTTCCTACCAAGACAAATCAGTTGGCATGTGCACGTCTCGGTGAAGGGCGAGGGACGGGTTCTGACCAGGCTCCTCTTCATCCCAGTGTTTGTTGCCTGCGCGTTTGGGCCTCAGGCAAGTGGCCCCTGTCAGCACTGGCACTTCTTCCCTGCGAAACCCTATGTGACGGCAACGCATGAAATCTTTAAACAGGATTCAGAGTCACACAAGCCCTTGCTCCACGGATTTGATGCCAGCGGTGGGTGGGATGTGACTCAAGCAGCTCGAAGGGTGGGCGTAGGCCGGCTTTGGCGGTGGCTTCAGTGGGCGGGCGGAGCGGTCACAGAAGTGCTGAGGTATCATTTGGGGCTTAGGGAGCCAATCTCAACAAAGCTCCGGAGAGTCCAGATGGGTGTCCCGAAGTGCTGAAGCCTTGAATTCCCGGCGTGAGTACATAGTGCAGCCAAATAGTTTTTCTGTGGTAGTCTGGTAGCTGGAATGCTGGTTGTCAAAGAAGTCCATCCGAGGATATAAGCCACACACGGATGTCATAGATTTCCCTGGCCATTGGGCGGCGTGGTGGCTGTTGAGTATTCGCTGTAGTTTGTACTGTGCGGATGCCCAAGCTGGCGCACTGCCAGGAGGGCACTCGGGAGGGGGGCACTGCCAGGAGGGCACTCGGGAGGGGGGCACTGCCAGGAGGGCACTCGGAGGGGGGCACTGCCAGGAGGGCACTCCGGAGGGGGTCTCACATAGCACACGTGCTCTTCGATCAGGGGCGCGGAGATGGATTGTGGATGGTCCTCGTGGGCAGTAGTCCTCCATTGGCTGTTGGCACCCCCTGAACCCCCCACCTCATCATGGGCCCTGCCCCAGGATCCAAGGCATGGAGCTGCGAAGGGATGTAAGAGACTGTGATTGGCAAGTGTTGAGGCCTTGTAGGCTGCTACAGTTGGTTTCTAATGGACAAGCGCCATCCCCTTGTGTGCCACCACGATGTTTAGGTGCGTTGCAATGCTTGTGCCAACGCTGCACTTGAATTCGATGCAGCGCTGGAATGGGATGCATGATGTTGGTCCACTGACGTGCACAATGGAAGGGCGCGGCGTGGCGGATCAGGCAATGCGCTCCGAGGTGGTAATGACAGTCCTCACTTTCGCCCTTGGCATCAGCTCAGGCTGGGTGGCAACGGTCGCAATGGTAACAGGACCCACACGGGTAGCAGTGCACGAGCAGGAGTCTGCAGGCCACCTAATGGTGCGTTTGCCATGTTCCCTATTGCGCACCGGACCTGCCCCTTGCTGCGCATAGGGCAGGATGTGATGCTTTTAGGAAAAAATGTTTGCCCCGTTGGTGATAGTTCTAGAGCGCCGGCATGGTGCGTGCAGCGGTCACAGGCATAAATGGTGGTTCGGAGGCTGTGTGCTGCAGGTAGTTTGCTTAGTCCTTGGATTGACTGCTGGTGCCCTCTCGGGATGGTTGTGGCTGCTTGGTTGAATCCGAGCAGTATTTGGTATGTTGTACGTTGAGGCAGTGTATATTGCCATTTCGACATTTAAATATAGCGTAACCACACACCATTAAGCAGGTTGAGACAATTATGCTAAAGGATGTGACAACGGTGGAGTAAATTTACGATGTATATTTATATATATGTTGTAGCGAGAATGTACCACTAGCGAGAATGTACCAGTAACACCCTATGGTATAAATCTATTGAATTGGGTATGAATATTTATCATATCCTAAGAGCTAGTTATGAGGGCAGTGGCAAGACCCTGCATTTAAGTCAAGGGAGGTAATGAAATGGAATATATATTTTGCAGCTATATTGCAAGCTACGGCTAACAGTATTATTTTTTAGCAGTACGGGCTCAAATGCAGCACACGAGACAACAATGCATCTACCTGCAAGCTACATCACGCGCAAAGGACAAAGTTCAGCATAACATAACTGCAGGAACATGCCACCGGGTTGTGCGTGTGCACCCTACACTGTTGGTAGCGCTCAAATGCTCTTGGTTAAATGTTCAAAAATTGATGGCCACGCCCGGAAATCCCGGCCGGGTACGGCATATCACATCATGCCACGGGGCAGTGCGTGTGCACCATACACTGCTAGTAGCACTCAGAGCTGTTAGTTAAATGGAAGGGCCACCCTAAAAAATTGGTCACATCCGGTTATCCCAACCGGGTACTGTCTATTACAATGCGAGGGGGCTGCGCTTGTGCATCAATCACTGCCAACAGCGATCTGAAATTTAAATCAAATCAAAAGGCCTACCTTAAAATTGTCACATCCGGCAATCCCTGCTGGGTGTAGCACGGTACAGTATGGCACCGGGCCGTGCCAGATGCCATCCCACACCTTCTAGGATGCTCCCTGAACGTTTTGGGGGTAAGACGCACGAACCGATCACACAGGTGTACTCAGCGCCCACCCCGATTGTAATATCCTGCTCTTGGCTTAAATCGGGATCGCACCTGGAATTTCGCTTCGCAAAATCTGAACAGCTCCGTCGGCCCCTACCAACACTCCACAGATCAGCCCAACCTGCGACATCACGCAGCAAAATTTGTTGTGGGCACACTATAAAGATAGTAGCTTATTGTATTAACGTATTACTTGTTTGCAGTCCTGCAGTGTGGTGCAGGATTACTAAATAAAAAGCCGGCGATATTAGCGATCATTCACCATAAATAACTATTCCGGCAGACTTCCATATCTGATTATGTATTCATATGTCATCTGTCATCCGGTAGCTGCATGTCAATGGCACATCAGTGTCACATCCGATGAGATCAAGTCAGTTCTTCTATAATTATCTAATCTCTCAGGTCAGCTCTTTTATAATTATCTGATCACTTCTAGTCTTTCATCTGATTCAGCATTTAACATCAGCTATGTATATGACTCCTGACCTGTCATTCCGATGACTGTCATACAGTTCCTCTGTGCTAGGAGGCAAGCACAAGAGCCAGAGACGCAAGTAAAAGGGCTAAGAAAACGGCTAAGTACAAAAAGCAACTACAACTATAAAAAGTACTCAGTACGGAGTACAGTAGGACCGATCTGAATGATGTTGGTGTGAGGTGCCTAGATCGTTGTACGGAGTACTTAGTACAGTTGAGTTCCGAGTTGAGTTTCATGATGCTTAAGAACTCTATGGCAGCCAGCTTCGGAGATGAGAACTGAACTGAATAAGTGTAACAAGCAAGTACAAAACCGTAACCGCTGTATATGTGTAATGAAAGTATACACTGAAAGCATAACTTGAAGTGAATTACGAAACCGAATTCCGGATAGTTGACCGCCGTAATCATACCTCGTGCGGTCGTTTAATAGCTAGTAATTATAGTTAAGCCCGAAAGTGTAAAGAAGAGAAGAAACTGGAGTGGTAGCCTCCTACAAAATGGTAATTGGATCGTTTTTACCGGTCGCTTCCTGAAATTTTCTGTTTCTGCGTATTCTGACTGCACCCCCCTTGCGTGGTGCCTTTCGCCCGGCGTTTTGTTTTGTGAAATCAAGAACAGTGTGTCGTGCGTTTCTGCTTCGTGTTGGTGGGTGCGTGGTTGTGGGATTCAGGTGCTCTAGGAGTGGAAATCTCCGAGTGCTTTGATCCGCGACGTAGTTTGGTACGACTACCTAGCAATGAAGGAGGTGGCTTGGGGCCCTTGGTCCTCCCTCCCCTTTGCGAATGTACTTTGAGTCTGTTCTGTCCTCGGATGGGACGGCTGCTCTGACGTGGCGTTGTAGCGTCCTTTGCGTATATGCCTGGGAATTATTAATTCTGATTGAACGCGCGCTTGCCTTCGCGAATTGCCTTGCCCCCTTGATGGTTTCTTGAGATCTAGTTCTTGTCGCTTGGGGTGGTGTTCGCGTCGGTGGGTGTGTGTTTGGTGGTTTCAGGTGTCCCTGAAGCCAAGACCGTCGTGAATTTCTTTTCGCACGGTAAATTGCGTGAGAGCACTCACGTGGCGACCCTTGTTTGCGCGTGCATAACGCATATGTCGCACGAACGGTTTGGTTCTAGGATTTAGGCCTCAGGCTTCGGAAATTTAGGAATCGCGTGGATTTTTTGGCAAAACCGACCCTTCGCGGCGGGAGCGCTGCGCAATTTTTTACAAATTGTGCGGCCTTTGCTAAAATGTCCTCGTGTTTCTAGATCGCGAATGTCCTAGGTGTTGTACCCTCTAGGCTCAGGAATTGCCGCGCTTCGGCCGGTTTGGCCACTCGTGCTCGCGCACGAGTGGTGAATTCCTGGGTGCGGCGGGTGCTACTACTTTGCAATTGCATATTAGCTAAGAGACTGAAAACTTCCAGTACGATTACCTAATAAAGTTCCATCAATAACGAATGGTGTCACTGTAGCATACGGTGGCAGTCCTGATACGTGATGGCACACGACGGTTGAGATGATACATGCATGATATGATTGTAACCCTTGGTCATGAACTGTATGACACGCTACTCTAGGATGGGTACGTGATGGTGTATTGCAACAACGTGTTGCGAAGATACCGGGTTGATTATCTACATGCATTGCATCCGGAAGATCCGAAATCCTGTAATGAAGTCGGTAATTATATACAAGTTGTATAAGACAAGACAGGAGGCTTAACAACGGCACGTCGTACGAAACGTTTGCAATATTCGATACGACGTGTACAGCCATGGCGTATGAGCTATATATTCTTCCATCAATGCATACAACCCAGTATCATCCGCGTGTGTAAACGAGCCAGCTGCATCCAAAGCTCAGCTCAGGACAGCACGGATACAATACACCTATCGTACACAAAGTCACGACTTGTTTGTAAGAATTGTGGTCAGTGCGACTGTTGCTAGAATATTGCAAATAGTGCATATACGCACGCGCAGTGAACGGTCCGTTCCTGACAACCACGCACAAGTTCGGCTTTCGTTGAGACGTTTATATTTTCCAAGGGTACGCGTTATCGAGCCAGCTGCCTACATGCATGTGTTCGTAACGCAGCATGCATTGTCACGCGTGTACGGATAATCACGTGGTGCATGTAGTATGTGTGTTTCACGCTGTGAATCGCTTCGTGTGTAGCCTAGAACTCCTGGGTCTCCAAGCCTCTCCAGCACGTTTATTTAAACTGGGGAAAATCGGGACTGAAAACTGCCCCTACTGCCAACAGAATACAAAATGCACCTTCGAACACATCCAACTTGAATGCTCAGGACATAATAATAGTTTGCATAGTCTTAGAACAACCCAAGATGGCGAACTAAGGAAAATCATTGCTGAAGAAATCTCAGAAAAGCCCAAACTACTAAACCCTGGAAAAGGTACCACATACATCAAAACAGAGCCATCGAAACTTTTTCCACTTGCTGACCTAAGACAGGAAATGAAGGAGGAATTATACTTACACGCTCTCCCGGAAGCTAGCATGTACCGACCATCAAGTTCAAAAAAGAATACCATTGCTGTGACCGCTAAACCTGAAGTGGACCATGTCACGGGGACAATTAAATATCCCGAACTCCAATATGTCCAAAAGAAAGAGTTTTGGAAACTTTTGGCCTGGCACCGCCTTTCCGACAAAGCAGTTCCATGCTCACTTGCGGAGTACTCGAATAGGGCACACGATATTCACGAAGCACTCAATGCATGTAAGTTTGAATCGGGGGATCCTAAAAACTGCTATGCAATCAGAAGAAGCCTCTTAGATATTTTGGTGGATGACAGGAATCTTGACAAAAACGGCTGTGAACTCTTCTCCAACCCACTAAATGCCCACCCTAGAATTCACTCGAGAAGATGCATACCCACCACAAGAATGAAAAAAGCCCTCAGGCCCTTCTGCCATCATGGGAAAATTGGCTTTGATGGTCTCGCTTGGGATGCCTACGTTGATCCGATAACAGGCATCGGCAGAATCGTTTATGGAAATCCCCCCTTTGATGGGAAAGAAAAGGGCAAATCTTCGGCGGTTATGACTACCTTGGAAATGGGACATAAAGCGGCCAACACCGTCCCCGGATTTTCAGGAACATGGATTCTTCCGCTGTCTCCCAAAAACCAAAAAAGATGGTTCGACAAAGGTTTTAAACTTGTTTTCAGATTCCCGCATAACACTATTCCATTTATCCCACATGGCTATTGGACGGGTGATGACCCCTACGTTCTCCCAGGTGGTGGATGCTATAGGAACGTGGGTGCTCGCTACAAGAGCACCCCGCAGTCAGTGCATGTTGCACTCGCTGCTGCTGATAAAACACGCGGCAATGCCGTTTTGCAATCGTCTTGGGACATTGACGTTGTGAAACGTGTTGCGAAGGACACCTTAGGGACGAAGGCGTCCTCATTTTCCGGAAGTGAACCTACCTCATCGACAACTAATTTGGGATTCTTTGGTGACTGCCTTGGAGGCATCTTTTGTCAACAAGGACACCGCCAACGAGGACATCTTTGACCTCGTGGACGTCACCAAAGAGGTTCACCCGATCTTCAACGACATTCTACTTCGTGCGTTGGTCTCTTTGACGACGCCACACTCTCCAGCTCGAAGGTGGGTTGACGCTTCCGCTCGGATCTCTCCGCGCGACGGTAAGCGTGCCCTTCTGGAAATCACCAAGCGGCTGCTGCCGCCTGGGCATCGGCCGCTCCGCCACCATGAAGAACTCTTAAGCATTTCTTTTGGTTCTTCTAATGACCCTGAGCCCTTGGTTGCACAATTTGACGAATGCCTTAAAGCTATCGCGGCTAGCGGAGCGGGTCCCCTGGATGACGAAGCAGCCAAAAGGCAGCTCCTGGCAGCGCTGGACGCTGACTTCTACAAGGAAGTGATCACCCCGCTCCGCCTGGACACCGAGTTGGCGAAAGTGAGCATCGAGGAGGTGTACACTCACGTTCTAGAGGTGTGGTGGAGTGCGAACCCTAATGGCCCTCCCACCCGCCCCAAGACAGCCGCACCTATCCACACGCACACGCCTCTCGGACTGGCTTACGCGGGTGACGAGCGGAGTGGCATCTCGGACTTCCTCGAGGAGTTCGCTCGTATCATTGGTGAAGCCTCTACCCTACTTGCCTCCCTCCGTAGTGACGAGCGAGAGGTTGCATCCGACACGCCGCCGCCACGGAATGATTTTCCCCGTAAGCATGGGGGCGGTGGTGTCAGATTCCCACCGTCCAAGTGGCGCGGCGAGCGAAACCGTCGGACCGACGGTAAGTTTCACGGCCGTAACCGTCACGTGGGATGGAAACATCGCTTCGCGGCCTCCACGCTCCCGAAAGGCGGGAATTGGCCTCAAGGCATGAAGCCGCAGGGTGCTAGGAGCATTTCTTTTCACTCCGCATCCTCGGCCTTCGTACAGGAGTGCCCCCTCTGCCCTGGGCACTTCCACGACACGGCACGTTGCCCGATGGTGTGTGGTTCGTGTGATGTGGAACTTCGAAATGCCGCCATGGACTTGGACCAGGTGGTTTCGGCCTTCCAGACCGCCTTCGACGACGAGAACGACGAGGACTTCGCTGACCTGTGCCACGAGCACGACCAGCCACTGGTGCGTACCGATCCTGAGCCCTTCACCTATCCGGTACGGCACGACGTGGGATTGCGTGCACACTATGCCGGCTTGGGTCATGGTGCTTCGGGCGCCGGCATGGGAGATGTGCTATCAGATGCGCGGGGAGTACTCGAGTCCCTGCGGTCTGCGGCTACGGCTGCACAGGTCGGTGGTGCTACCGCGGCTGGTAAGCAACCACCGCTGCACATCGGCACTTTGTCTGTGCCGCAGGTGGTGTGCGATGCGCCACCGCCTGCCAACCACGAGATCGACGGTGGGCTCCACCCGGTTTCGGCGTCGGACCCTGCTTCTTTTGGGTCTCCTTTCGAGGAGCCGCTCCATGTCAATTTTATGGACCGGGTAATGCCTTCGTGCCCAAACACCTCTCTTAAATTGTGCTCGATTGACTCGGTTCACGAGCCAGTTCACACGGGGGAGCTTTCCGTGATCGACGATGACGACGACTCCGACGGTTATTCCTTTTCCGGAGACGAGATTCCCTCGGCCCCACCGGCTACACGATCACGTGTCGGTGTGGCAACATTGCCGAGAGTATTCTCTCTTGCATCTCTAGCCCTGCCCGCACTCATGTGTCTTGCATGTGTGTCAGCGGTTCAGGGTTCGGTGGTGCTCGATCGAGCCCCTGAATTCACCGCAGCGGTACATCCCACTGGGGTGACTGCCAACAGTCTGTCTGACTTGCCGTGCTGTTTTACTTTCGGCATTTCTTTTCCTTCTGTGGTTTCGGCAGGTTTGAATTCTGATTTTCGATTTTCGGAATTCCTAATTTTGCTCTACGAGTCTTTTCCTGACTCTGATTTCTGGTCTTGGCTTCTGGATTATGGTTCTGGCTTCTGGTTCTGGACACTGGTCTCTGGACTCTGGTTCTGGATTATGACTTCTGGACTCTGGTTCTGGTTGAACTTCTTTGACACTGGCAACTTCATCAACTCTGGTGAACTCTGCAACTTTGTAGACCACTTTCAAAGTGGCTGAGTGTCTGTGAAAATGAGCTGTAGGAACTTAGCTTGCAAGCGGTATCCTAGCAGCAGTTTTAGAAAGGGACCGCCCTGGCTAAAGCACAGGCCTCCCTCTAGCAGTTTCCAGCTCTTAGCTGTTTGTTGTTTCGGAACAATTTGCTTTGTCTGTGCTCCGCTCTCTGCCACCTGTAACAGCACTATGTACAGTCACAGGGTGGTGTGCTGGATTCAGTGACCCGTAGGTCATAACTTATCTGACTCCCATTAGCTGTACCAGTACTCGTACAGTACTAGGTGACAGATCCCTAGGTCACAGACGCCTTATATTCGTTTACCTTTATAATCAGTTTACACTTGTATGAAAACTATTCAGTGACCGCCCCGATATAATACGTTATATTATATCTCACACATTTGTCAGTAAAAACATTATTTACACCTACATTTGTCAGTAAAAACATTATACACCCAAAAGAATTCAAACTGAAAAATCACAAAAAAAAACTTACCAATGAAGTAAAAAGGCCCGTATCCCATGCTACAGCGCTAATGGGGACACCGTCATACGAGCTTAGGTAAATCGCGACAATTGGCTTGGGGGTTATACCCTTCGACATCCCCTCGGTGGCATTGGTGGTAATGGTTACCAACACCTCTGTTTTCCCTAAGGAGGCAGCGGTTTGGCCATTCGCGACCTTCTCCATGAGGTCCATACCCGACATTTGCGTGAAAAGTGCTTGAGACATAACGTGTGGTTTAAAGAGTAGTAGCGGTTGGAAGGTAAGTTGTCAAAGTCGAATGAATTAGTTTTGAACCTTAACACTTGTAACGGCATATATATAGGCGATGGCGGTACTAGATAGTTCATTGCGGTGCAATCAGGAACACGGCGATTTTGGCACCATATTTATTTTGATTTTTTAAAACAACATTTTCATTGGGTAAAGTTTTGGTGCGAGCCAAGATTGGATAACAACTTTGGGAATTTGATTTGGCAACTATTTCCACCAACGGCGTCAATTTAAGGACCATGTGATTGACCATCATAATCATGGCGGCGATTTTGGCGCCGAATTAATTTTGTTTTTTTAGCATTTTCATTGGAGCGTAGTTTTGGTTAAAGTCGCGATTGGATTCACCTTTTAGATGAGATTGGGTAACGCATTTTCCACCAACGGTGTCAATTTAAGGACTATGTGATAGGCCCATTAATGATTTGCATGCCTCGAAAACCTACATGTTATTATTGTCCAAATTACAGGTGTCTTTCGGGCTGAGTAGATAGGGGGGGTAACCGGACCAGACCCCCCCCCCGCTCCTGAATTATACTATTAACGCAGTCATTCATGGTGACCTTACTCATTTCTACCGCACACTGGGTACGTTTTAATTTTTATTTACAATACACTCGGGCTTCAATTCATATAATATGGATACAGCATACAGTGACACAGTTCTCTATTTATGGTTTGTATTGAGTAGCAGCCGGCAGAAATGCTATAAAACGAATGATTAGGCTACTACTTTTATGTCCCGATCCGCCAACAATCGAACATTTGGTCTTAAAATATAAATATAGTGATTACTGTTTTTAACGATGCCACAATGCATCCATATAAATATGGAAATCTAAGTTGGGGCAGAAGCAAAGGATTTCTATGCCACGTGTATGGATAGCATTCACTGTTTCTGAATTCACGTTATATAAATCTCGGCCCATTTTGTTGCGCAATATCTATTTATAAGATCGCTTCCGGCGTAAGGGTTTTTGACAGCACACTGTTCAATGGTCACAACGGCATTGTTCACTGTTCCCGACAGCGACACTTGAACGACTTAAGCGTAACGTTGCGTGCTTATTTATATAAATCAAATAATCAATTTATTCCTGTTTATATTTTTCATTATCCACTGATGACCTGAATTATATTATTGACGCAGTGTGAAGTCATTTGTAAAATATGTGCAGTGTCACGTAGTCACATGGCTGATACAATGGCTTCAATTCATATAATATGGATACAACATACGTAGTACAGCCTACGATTTGGGCGTCAAAAACGCAGTGTTAATTCGCACTGTTAAAGCACTGAATTTTCTGAATCCCTTCAAGCAATCCTGGAATTGCCATGAATGAGGACCTAATTTATATATGCATTTTATACACAATGGCTTCAATTCATAGAATATCAATACAGCATACGTAGTACAGCCTACGATTTGGGCCTCAAAAACGCAGTGTTAATTCGCACTGTTAAAGCACTGAATTTTTTCCCGATTTTTCAAAAGAGGGGGAATCTTCGATTTCATCTCCGATTTTTTCCCCAATATGCATTTTATACACAATGGCTTCAATTCATATAATATTAATACAGCATACGTAGTACAGCCTACGATTTGGGCGTCAAAAACGCACTGTTAAAAACGCACTGTTAAAGCACTGAATTTTCTGAATCCGTTCAAGCAATCCTGGAATTGCCATGAATGAGGACCTAATTTATATAGGGGTACGTAAACGTACAGGTGGGGAAAAAATAATCCCCAATCTTCGTGAACGATGAACGTATAAACTAAAACTTTGAAAACAACCCAATACCCCCCTCAACCCCCCACTCTCCCTCCCCCACTTTGCAATCGTTAACGGACCGACTTCATCCATCCCCCCTCCCTCCCGCCCTTTCGTGTTCCAAAAAACACATACGTGACCCCGCTTATTCGTCTCGGTGTTGGTCTATCCATCTCTATCTTGGGGGAAAGATGGGGCCCGCCCCCTGCACCTCCCGAATTATATTATTAACGCAGTCATTCATGGGTGACCTTACTCATTTCTACCGCACGCTGGGTACGTTTCAATTTTTTATTTACAATACACTCGGGCTTCAATTCATATAATATGGATACAGCATACAGTGACACACTTCTCTATTTATGGTTTGTATTGAATAGCAGCCGGCAGAAATGCTATAAAACGAATGATTAGGCGACTACTTTTATGTCCCGATCCGCCAACGATCGACCTTTGGTCTTAAAATAGGAATATAGTGATTACTGTTTTAACGATGCCACAATGCATCCAACCTCTGCTCCTTATGATTTGGAACCTTTCGCTATGTTTCATCTCCGTTCGCTGTACGTGTTATGAATTTAGATATGAGTCATTTTGGTGACCATCTCCGTTCGTTTTTTTGTTTATTTGCTATGTATAGGAAAGCGAACAGAGATGAAAAAGCAAAGCTCAAATCCCAACGGGCGATACAGTCGATGATTCGATCTCACGATCACCAGACGCTAACGATGACAGTGCCACTGCATTCGCGTACATTTGCCGCGACGACACCCACGCGTTACGGCATGGCATGTTGGGAAGCAAAAAGCGAAGCACTGTCGCGCACATGATCCTGCGGTCAGATGGCCTAGTGGAGATCTCTTTTTGAGATCGACAGCGCCTAGTATAAATATGGACATCTAAGTTGGGGCAGAAGCAAAGGATTTCTATGCCACGTGTATGGATAGCATTCACTGTTTCTGAATTCACGTTATATAAATATCGGTCCATTTTGTTGCGCAATATCTATTTATAAGATCGCTTCCGGCGTAAGGGTTATTGACAGCACACTGTTCAATGGTCACAACGGCATTGTTCACTGTTCACGACACTTGAACGACTTGAGCGTAACGTTGCGTGCTTTTTGATATAAATCAAATAATCAATTTATTCCTGTTTATATTTTTCATTATCCACTGATGACCTGAATTATATTATTGACGCAGTGGGAAGTGATTTGTAAAGTATGTGCTGTGTCACGTAGTCACATGGCTGACACAATGGCTTCAATTCATATAATATGGATACAGCATAGGTAGTACAGCCTACGATTTGGGCGTCAAAAACGCACTGTTAAAAACGTACTGTTAAAGCACTGAATTTTCTGAATCCGTTCAAACAATCCCGGAATTGCCATGAATGAGGACCTAATTTATATAGGGGGTACGTGAACGTACAGGTGGGGAAAAAATAAACCCCCCCCTGAGTATCCATCATCCGCATCATCATCATGTGAAGATTGAGAGACCCGCGACAAATAGAGGCGGAGGCGGCCA
>LGRX02016215.1:0-17456 GCA_001247695.2 Cymbomonas tetramitiformis
TTTTTTCTCCGGATTTTTCGGACCGCCGCCGAGAGTGCGAAAAAATCACTCTGCGGAGTGACAATTTTCAATAGGTACCAAACTTTCTCAAAAAATTTCGGACCGCCGCCGAGAGTGCCAAATAAGTTTGTCACTCCGCAGAGTGACTTTTTTCTTGACAATCGAGAGTGACTTTGGGTGCGCGCCCCGGGTGGAGCGTTTTTTCCTTTTGGATTTTTAAAACCGCCGCCGAGAGTGCCAAAAAGGTTTGTCACCAGAGTGACTTTTCCTCGACACTCGAGAGTGACTTTGGGTGTACGGGTCCCGCGCGGAGCTTTTTTCTCCGGATTTTCTGGACCGCCGCCGAGAGTGAGAAAAATGATTGTCACTCTGCGGAGTGACTTTTTTCCTTGACACCCGAGAATGACTTTGGGTGCGCGCCCCGGGTGGAGCTTTTTTCCGCGTGACTCACATTTGGAGAATTTCCGGACGTCAGGACGCCAGGACGTGTCACGGTTCGTTTTTATCAGCAGGTATTTGACCGAAGCGAAGTGGTATGTTTTTTCTCATCCTCAGGAGGCTATCAAGTCCGAAGTCGAATGGTTGCTGTAGATTAGGGAAAACACACAATTTCCCACGCGTGATGGTGTCTTGTCTATGTCTTGCGTTGCTGTCATCAATCATGTGGGGATCATGTGATGTCATCGTAAGTCATGTCACTAATAAAATTCGGGCATTCTTCACGATGCGCCCTCGCTGGATAGGGATTCAGCAAATCACGAAATAGAATTATACAGCGTGACATAAATGGTACATGTATGATGGGCATCCCAGCACGGTATAATAAGAACAGTCGTCGAAAAGTCTTATACCTGACTATATTGAGTTCCATTTCTTCTTCCTCCCTGATGTAAATCATCGTAACGCCGCTTGGGTGCACGTTGTTTATGCGGAACCCAATCAGGCATTATAAATATACAGGCGATGAGTGCCACAGACAAGATGCTAAAAAATGTGCCGCGATATATACCAGCACGTATGGATGGCATAAGTATAATAAATAATTCCCAGAGGGTTAACAGTGCCAGTCACGTCTTGTTGGTATAAATATACACATAAACATGAAGACGTTATACTGTAAAGTGAACACTGCTAAGTCCGGAGCTAATCAAGCTTGCATACGCACAGGTTCTGCTACGATTTGCATAGCAACATTCTAGTTTCCGCCCGGTGAGACGTATCTGCGCGTGCCCGTATGCAAGGCGTTGTGGTGCAGAATGAGAGCAAAACACGGTCGATGTGAAGCAAATACAGATGTGTCAATCTCACAAGCGTCAGCAACGCTCGGAATGATCATATGATTAAAATCTGCGCGGATGAACGCTCGGACAGATCATATAATTAAAATCTGGAGGCGAGGATGAAAAAGTATTACCCTCAAACCCGTAAGACTGAATATCCGAGTCATCATCGACATCCATATCTTTCGTGTATAAATGCTCAAAAATGAAATGATGTAATATATCCACCCTGTTATGTTAGTAAATCAGGGGATATTAGTATTTCCCCTCTCCCACCCCCTTCAATAAGGGACCTATTTGCTGCACCCACGTACGGCATACATCTTGTCTAAATGCGATCGATACTCATGAGGAAGGAAATGAGTATAGGGAGAGGAAGAAGATACTAATAAATTTGCAAATGGAACTGAAATACTTTGAACAAATTATGCCAATCATGTAAATTGTAAGCAACAAGCAAGTGGTTATAAGAGTTGACGGATAACACCATTATGCGTCTACCATACTAAGAAACCTACATAAATAATTATGTCTCTTTGCCGGCATTGGTAGTCTTTGGAGCCCAAGACATATTGCCAATGTAGTAATGCAAATGCCCATTGACTCGGTCGATTTCGTAATTAAACACTCGATTACCCATGAACTTGTGGACGGCATAAACAAAAAAGAGGAAAGCAAAGGGATCCTACTCTGGAACCCGAGTCTCCGGACCGAAATAGCGCGAATATTACTTAGGGTTTGTAACGCAGATTGAGCTTATGGGCGTCCGGAGACGAGCTCCACAATCATCAAGTAACGCAACCCTCGAATCGAATCGCGGGTAGCCGCGCGAAGCGCGGCTCGTCTAAACTCTGGGGACGAGAGTAAAAGGGATCCCTATGTCTCTCAAATGACATGTTCGCGAGAGTGTCTCCAGATTTCACACGATTTCACACCTGTGCTGTCGACCTGAGTCCGGATCTATGGATTGGTGTCACGTCACCCGACTAAAGTCGTAAACGACTAATCGGTCGCGTGTCGTTACCATAAAGACATGTTACCAGTTTGTCGCTCGCTCGTCATCGACAAGCAATGGTGATTTGCCATTTGTGCACTTACGAAAGTCGTCTTGCAATGGTATCTTTGAGCTGGGATGTTCTGATTGGCTTTCCCGATAGTGGGTGCACATGGTAAGGGCCCTGCCAAAAAGCGCAAGCGTCAGGAAGGAGATGGATGGTGATACGTCCGCGTCCCAAACCCCGCACCTCGCCATTCGTGTTATAGCTATATCCCACCTTCGCACAAGGGAAGCTTATGGGAGCCAATTCATGCGAAAGGTTTTAGTAATTAGTTTTATTGGACCAATGGTAACGTGCGAAAAATAATTGTGTGAAATAATTTAATAAACGAACCAATGGGAACCACTGTAATTTGAACTTGAGAAAAATAATAATAATAATATAACATTTACGCTGAGAATAATGACAATGTCATGAGTCCGCTGTAATCATGCAAGCAGGCAACTTGATGGGAACGGAGATATATATATGATAATGTAACTTATATATATCACGGTCCCCGAACGAACGAAGCTGGACAGCGGAGGTCCCGGAGGTCACAACAAACTAAGATGAGATAATAAAATACCTTAGGTGTTTTATTATCGGTCGGAGCTGACGGCAGGCAAGATGCAAGTGACACTACACGGCGAGGGGTGACACAGGAAGAGACAGTCACCCCCATTTTATGGGGGGGCGAAAGTCTGTCTCCCCATGACACCACCTCACCCCGAAGGTGTGAGGTGTCACGATGTCAACTTGCCAGGCCAGGCCCAAGATCCTACGGCAAGCACAAAGGCGAAACCCTAAGGAAACACACATCTCGTGAGACCCAAAGGGGTCTTTTTCAACCCAACTAGTGTGGCCGCAGCCTGCGTTGGTCTCTAGATGCGTGCTCTAGGGGCTTACGCCCATGCATGTGCTGTGGGGATGACTACTCCCACAGGCCAGCCGGCGAATCTAGCCCCAGCAATCGAGGGTGGACGGCGGCGTAGCTCACGATGGTGAAACGAAGCTGAGCGCCGCCAAGACGTTGTCATCCAACGCCCACGCGATGCGGTGCGACGATGCGTGGCACCAACAGAGCGAGTGCGGGGACGTGGACACCCCAGGGGGGGCGGAGGTGGAAAATGCGGTGTGGCTCCACTCTGCCGCGAGCAAGTGCGAAAGCAGAGAGGAAAAACGGCGGGATGAGGGCTGCAACACCACTAAACACCACCAGGCAGTGGCCAAGGGGCACGCAGGGTGGAGGGAAGAGTGGAGGATGCTGCGGGGTGAGGTCGTAGTGGTCAAATCTCATGTCGACGATGTGGTTGATGGACTCGATTTTGGTGTCTGGTGCATAAGCACCACCAGACACCACCATACCGTAGCCAGGGGTAAGTTCTTGTAGTCGAATCACCTGCAGCGCGGAGGCAATTGCAGAAATGCGCGAACGCTGACGATACGAAGCCATGGCCGCTGTAAGCTGGAAATTCTGGAGCCCAATACTTAGGGTTCCCAAACGAAAACGTAACTTTCGCCAAAAATAACCAAATCGAACGATGAAAAAGTCAAATTGGGGTAGATTTTGACGAGGAACACGGCGGTGACGCCAGAAACGTCGTGCGGTAAGCCAATTTTGCTGCAGTTGAGGTGCTGCTGGCCAGAGTGTAGAGTAGGATCACGTGAACGTTGTTCGCGACACTGAACACGTGTCGAAAAAAAAATGAAGAAGCGAATGCCGCTCAAAGCCCGCCGTAGAAGTCAAGCATGTGGTGAATTCTACTCGAACAAGATGTTCCTTGACGCGCCCAAGGTCGTCGTCAAAGCAAAACGTCGCTGATGTCGCGATGTCGTCGTTGGACGTGCAGATGCCGCACGCGAAGTCCGGGAACTGGTTCCGTTCCGGGGAGACGACCGGTGCTTCTGGAGACACGCGGAGTCAGATGCGTCGGTGAGCAATGCGCTCAGCCGGGTGTGAGTAGCTTGTTCCGCTACGATAACCGCTTGTTCCGCGGGATCAAAGTAAGATGAAACATGAAACCACCACTGAACAGTGGTGAGCCCATAACCTGATGGGAACGGAGATATATATATATGATAATGTAACTTATATATATCACGGTCCCCGAACGAACGAAGCTGGACAGCGGAGGTCCCGGAGGTCACAACAAACTAAGATGAGATAATAAAATACCTTAGGTGTTTTATTATCGGTCGGAGCTGACGGCAGGCAAGATGCAAGTGACACTACACGGCGAGGGGTGACACAGGAAGAGACAGTCACCCCCATTTTATGGGGGGGCGAAAGTCTGTCTCCCCATGACAACTGTAGAACAGAGGGAGCTGAAATCATCCTCATAGCGCGCCCCGAAGAGCTCATCTAGGCCAGATCAACCTAGGAAACCGCGGCAGGGCAAAACTACGCAGAGCGCTAAAAAGGTCGTGCCGGCGGAGAAGCAGCAGAGGAGGTGGAAGTGGAGCGAGGCTGCATCTGTGATGGAAAAAGAGGGCGGAAGCGAGGCGGAGGAAGGGCGGTGGTGGAGGGTCGGGAAGGCGGGGGCGGAGGGGCGGAGGGTGGGGTGGGAGGGGGCGAGCTAAGGTAGGAGGGGGGGGACCCCTCCCACCTAAGGGGGAGAGGAAGTGTTAATAAAGTGTTCACCTGAATGAAGAGAAGAGAAAGGGTGGAGATGATAATCATTCAAGGGAGGTCAGGGGAAAAACATGTTTTGCTCTTTCAACAGCTTCTTCTTCAGTGATACCAGTATTTCGGCTAAGGTTGGTTCTGAGAGGGTCATGGTTCTCGACCCTAGCATGACCATTAAGGAAGGCGTCACGTATAATGCGGGTGTGGTATCTGCACAGCCTGGAAAGCTTCTTGAGGAGAGGCTTCAGTCTTCTCTGATGGACCCCTATGGTGCTAAGAACCTGTCCAAAGTGCTTCGCGGAAGGTATCCCATCAAAGTAAGTTCTTTGGGCCACGTTACAGTCCCTGCAAATGGTTTGTTGTCCTTGTTCGTGTATGTCAGGGTTATGACCGATGACACATGTGTCATACATGTCATACATGTCATACGTATCATACCTGTCAGACATGTCATACCATGTCATGTCGAGTCATGTCATATATTATAATGACAGACAGTCGTCAGTACGGTCGACTACAGTAAACACTCAGTATTAAGGAATTCACCGTTTGGGGGAAGTCACGATTTTAGTGATTTGGCTGGCTGGACCAAAAAAAATAAGGAAGAGGTCCGAAATAAGGAAGGCCGTCGCTGGCTGACATGCTTTCGGCAATCTTAAAATAAGGAATTGACGTTGGCATAGCTTGACGCGGTGCACATGGCTAATTATTGCACATGGCATTAGGCAATTGCAGGCAGTTCTTCGTAGTGAGACTGTGATAGTATGCCGTCCTTCATGTCCGTGTGAAGCTCTCTAAGTTGTTGCCTACTCGCTGGGTCCATTTTATCACTTCGAAAAATCAGCACACAGTTTTCTCGAAAATTTCAGTTTGTAAGGCTGAGGAAGATAACGAATGGCGCTGGCTGGCTCATGAATCGCGTTCCTTCTAATGAACGAATTCATTAGCACGCTGGCGCTGGCGGGGGGGGGTCACGATTTTAGTGATTTGGCTGGCTGGAGCCAGATCTCTGTTTCATTAAATATGAGTGTCTACTGTATGACATGTACAATCATATCATTTGTCATTTACTCAAGGTGAGACTTGAGTGACACCTGTCATCGAGAGGCCAGTATTCTGGACTCGAGATGGCAAAGCAAGATGGAACCTTGAAGAACCGAATGGTTCGGAGAAAACTCATCTTCGCTTCAAGCATGTTCTGAACAAGCATGTGAGTATCATATGGCTTATTCGTTCAGCCGATACTGATCGTTCAACCAATGCCTTGGGTTCACAACCCGATTGCGGTGGCATCTATGAGATGCAGGGCATTGCGTATATATGAGGTAGCGTTGGGCTACAGCAGTGACTTCGGACGAAGCACTGCACTCATCACCCGCACATACGCTGCACGAGTTGTTACTGTTCAATAACATCCGTGCTATCATATCATATCTATTCGCTTGCTAGCGAGACCTTATCAGTTGGTATTCTGCTCGTCAAGGCGAGAACGAGGACAATCTAGTGTGAGTGCAGCAGTAGATATTGAATATTGTGTGCGCAGGTTTGCGGAGCGCGAATAATATCAGGCGTCGCAATCGCACATATATCGACATATCTGCATAATATAGACCGCTGCATAATCAACAACGAGAATTGTGCGCGAAGAGACATCGTCATATTCGCAGTCGCAGATCGTACATATCGTCACCTATACAACGCGATAAGGTGTGCATGCAGCATACATATGCGCAGCGATCACATATACGCGCAGTTACGATTCGCAGTTGTACGAAAATCGACATATTGAGACGCGGATGAAAAATTCATCATCAGAATATGATCCGCGCGAAAAATGGCATTTGTATCATATGATGTTCATATTGCGACAAGATGTGCTCATTATTAGCAGCGCGCACCATAGCGACTTTGATGATCGCAATAAATCGCCTTCTGTACACAACGATTACCTTGCAGTTTTGATGACGAGATCAGTGTGCATGATGTCATCAAAATACCGTCATTTCAAATAAGTTGCAATAATCACTCGTCTGCGCGCATCATGATATCCTTGACAGAATATGTGTATACCTGCTGGAATTATCATGAACAGATGACGCATGATGACAGTATATTGCAGCATGCCATACAAGTCTCTGATGCTTGCCGCGAGATATTATAATCCATTCACCTTCAGATTCGCATACAAACCTGCAATCATGAGTGTGTACTGCATACCTGCTGTGTGAGTAGCTTACACACACACACACACACACACACTCCGCATGACAGATAAATGGATGCTTAGCAGCAATATCATAGTGTGTACAATTATTGAGTGTGCGGTGATATAATACCTGCAGCAACACACACACACACACACACACTTGCAGTATACACAATCATTGAGTATATACTGGGTGCATGCAGCAGATGTACATTACATCACATGTACATTATTATACTGAGCAACTGTATCATTGTGACATGTGCATACATTATGCATACAGCTTGATCACGTTAGCAGCTGTAATAAATAAACCAGCTTGATCACGATAGCAGCTGGGATATATGGCATCATATCACGATGCATCAGACATTGCACATAAGCACACCTGCTGTGCATGTAAACTATATTTGAACCCATATAGTGTAAGGTGCCTGAAGGTGGTCTTTAACACAATAATTAGCTCGATATACTCTGACGCAGGATTTGGGATGAGTACATATTCGTTCTATTGTGGATCACTGAAAGGATTGTTCACCGGAACTATATGTGAAATATACCAAAGCAACTCATCACTGTGGATGAGAATATACAGGATTACAATCACTGCTAAGCTGATATACATCATGTTAGATTTATTCTGTGATTGGTATACAGATCATCCTATATGATAGGTCATCTTGGTATAGTGTAATACCAATAATTACCTGTATACAAGTGTTTGTATTAGCACAATTCCACACACACCCACATGTACTCAATCAGAAAGTACATGAACATAAGTTACTGCTTATACAAGTCACTGCAACTTATGTATCATTAAATATGACATTACACTGATTCACAAGTGTAATAAATAATCACTGACACTACTATGTGAGTTGACAATGCACTGGCTCGAAAGTGTAATGATTAATAATCATATCAACACATAATACATAGTACCATCCAGCTTGATCACGATAGCAGCTGGATGTCAAGTGATGGCGATAAATAAGGGACAGAATCAACCAACATGCTGTAGGGCTGGATGGAGAAATCTCCAGACCCGACGAAGGCATTATACAATGCTCAGATAAGCAGCTGGTCACTGCTGGGCATTGTCCATTCGTCTCACATATCATCGCTGGAGCAACAACAACAACAACAACAACATTGCATTGTGACAATTGATTCAGAATTGATCAGCACAATAAGCATGTACATTCTCAGATCAGTAACTACATGTTGTAACAAACGCCGGCTTCTCATGGTACCGCGCCGGGTTTGTCCAGCTGGTGACAGACGTGACAGATATGACGAGTATGACGGACCTTGCATAAGATGACTGCTCGAGAGGTGTAGACCTGCCAGAGGAGATATGGTCATTATCCGGTGACCATGAAGTGATAAGAGGATATGACAGTTACTGTTCTGCCCCTGACGTGTCAATCAGAATGTGGCAAACGGTAACATTGTTAAAGCTGGCTTGGAATAATGACTTTCCATTGGCCAGATGAAGATTTCAGGGCTAAAGCCCGTTACAGTTTTGGGAGATGTGACAGAGAATTGAGAGATAAGTAACCTCTGACCGTAGGTCAGGACTAGTGGACTCATTATTGTTTTGCTTCGCAAGTGCTAGGTGGCTGTTCGCGTGCCAGTGCTAAAGTGCTAAAACAGTTCTGCTCACAGCTTTGTACAATAATTCGTACTTTTGGTTATCATATTGATCTTTTGATGAATATATTTTACTGCTGTTTTTATTCTTTTACAAAACAATAATGCATCCATGGAAGTCAGCGGCATGGAAGTCGCAACCAAGTCCGCCATTCTGAAGCTGGTCAAGATACAGCGAGATGGTGTTGTGGTGCTTGAGGACGCCACCAAGTTAAGAGAGAAGAGCACTGTTCAGAGCATTGCGCCGTGTCACCTGCAGGTGAAGGACCAGTATGACTGTAGTGCAGCCGTTCCGAGTAAACATCTTGCATGTGAGGTGTGCAGGAAGTCTGATGGGGAGGCAGAGATGTTGTTGTGCGACGCGTGCAACAAGGGGTACCATTTGTGGTGTCTCACCCCAGTGCTGGATGAAGTACCAGAAGGCGAGTGGTTATGTCCTAGGTGCTCAGGCACGAGGATGCAAGTTGCTAACGCTGAGATACAGACCCAGGAGACCAAGAGCTCTTGTGTCCTGGAGGACAGATTGGGGATGAAGGAGCAGCAATTGAATGAGAAGTTGTCCTCAGACATGCGCCTGCTGCCAGCAGACGTGGGTCCCCGTCGTGTGGTGAAGGGAGATAGGTTTCAGCCATGGCATGCTATCTCGTCAAGGGAGATGCTGCTGGAAGAGAAGGACTTGTTCCTCCACATGCCAGATCAGGTTGATTGGGGCAGACAGGATAAGCTCTCAGAGGCTGTGTAGATCTTCATGCCTGGGCACTGGAATGAGGGGCGCATCGCACCGTGCTGAGCAAGAAGTATCGGGAGCAGAAAGCAATGACAAGGCAACTGAGGGATGCACCTCTGGTGCCTGCTTTGGCTGAAGAAGAAGTTGGGAAACGAGGAGAATTGAGACATGACCAGGGCTCAGGTGCGCGAAGCCAGCGCACTGCAGTGGGGGCTTGAGCTGGTTATCACAGTGCCCTCCGAGGTGAGGCGCTTGGCGACAGAGGTGGACTGGAAGTCCATCGATGGCGTGTGGGACCCATGGGCAGGTACTGGGGTCATCAGTGCAGTGATGGTGGAGCAATGGCCACAGTTGAGATTTGTGAATAATGACTGGAACTCTCAGCTGGGTTGGTCTGAGGCACATGATGCGCTTCAGCCAGGTAACTATCGCATATGGAAGGAGAAGTATGGCGTCTGTGATGCCGTGGTGACCTCTCCCTGGTTTGCAGCGCTGGATATCGCGTTTCCATTGGCAGTTATGGCCAGCCGTGTGGTGGCATGCGTGCATGTTCCTTCTTACTATTTAACAGATATGACCGAGGGCAGAGCCGCGTACTTCAGACGATTGAGTCAGTCTGGGCGCCTGCATGTGATTGGACATTTGGAACATGGACCTATTGGCCGCAGGTGTATGTGGGTCTTGGTGTTCAAGAATCCACTGGTCAGAGCCAGAATGCTGCAGGGTGGAGAAGGAGAAGGCATTGGTATGTTCACTTTCAGTTTGGGCAAGTTCGTGGCAGATGGTGATACGACCCAGTATGCTGAACAAGCCCATATTTGAGTCTGAGCTACTGCAGGCAGCAGCTACAGATGGGGGATGTTGGAAATCTGGGCTTGCATACAAGAGCTTAGCATTCGATCTCAGAATATCAAAATTTCAAAAAGAAATTGTAGCTCTACGATCTTGTGCTGTGTTAAGATTGCCTGGATAATTACCGACACAAGTGAATGTTAAAGACGAGTTCATGTTTACCCGCGAGTGTTAAGATTGCTCGGGTCCGGCAGTATTTGTCCCATCATGTGCACGCGTTTGCGACAGCTGTAACAAACGCCGGCTTCTCATGGTACCGCGCCGGGTTTGTCCAGCTGGTGACAGACGTGACAGATATGACGAGTATGACAGACCTTGCATAAGATGACTGCTCGAGAGGTGTAGACCTGCCAGAGGAGATATGGTCATTATCCGGTGACCACGAAGTGATAAGAGGATATGACAGTTACTGTTCTGCCACTGACGTGTCAGTCAGAATGTGGTAAACGGTAACATTGTTAAAGCTGGCTTGGAATAATGACTTTCCATTGGCCAGATGAAGATTTCAGGGCTAAAGCCCGTTACAGTTTTGGGAGATGTGACAGAGAATTGAGAGATAAGTAAGCTCTGACCGTAGGTCAGGACTAGTGGACTCATTATTGTTTTGCTTCGCAAGTGCTAGGTGGCTGTTCGCGTGCCAGTGCTAGAGTGCTAAAACAGTTCTGCTCACAGCTTTGTACAATAATTCGTACTTTTGGTTATCATATTGATCTTTTGATGAATATATTTTACTGCTGTTTTTATTCTTTTACATGTTGGAAATCTGGGCTTGCATATAAGAGCTTAGCATTCGATCTCAGAATATCAAAATTTCAAAAGATTTGTAGCTCTACGATCTTGTGCTGTGTTAAGATTGCCTGGATAATTACCGACACAAGTGAATGTTAAAGACGAGTTCATGTTTACCCGCGAGTGTTAAGATTGCTCGGGTCCGGCAGTATTTGTCCCATCATGTGCACGCGTTTGCGACAATGTTGAACTGATAGAGGTTGTTGTGGGCACACACACACACACACACTATTGTGTTGTGTGAGATTGCTTAGATTTATTATCAAGCTATGTCCTGATCTATTTGGAAACTAAAGATATCATTTTGATACTCTTTCAGTGCACAGCCATATGCCCAAATAGATCATAGGGTCTGACAAGTTATCACTTAAGTGGTTAACCCGCTTAAAGTTGATACACCTAATTATCATTGGGAAGTGGACCAACTTCCATGGGTTTCAAATCAGTAAAACCCATATATATGTTCAACCACAGATGTTGACCATCAGATATCTTCACTATTATGCCATGAAAAATACCATGTGCAAAAGTGAGATAGTTTGCATGAGTTCTGTAACTTGCACATTCCACACACACCAAGATATATATGCTGATATATATATGCTTCCTCCGAATCATTCGAATTTCACTTTTCAGATTTTGCTCAAATATGGCCTAAATATAACTCTCACGGGAATTGCGATTCACCGGCCGTCCGGGGGCCATTTTGGCTCAATCTTCGCATGGTTTACAAGTTGAAAAACCCTTTAGGAGGTCATTAACTCCAATATCAATAAAATTGACCTTGGTGGCACATATCGGGCACGTGATGTAAGGGAGATATGTCCAAAATGATATGTGACCGCACAGGTCGTAAACATAAAAATCTGCATCTTTCTCAAGGGAGCTCGGCTAGGTTCCCTACATTCAAATCACGCTTTTATATGTATTTGGAGTTGGGAAAACCGCACAAGGCCGGGTGACATCCGAAATCGAGGCCTCAACGCGGTGGGACGTCCGGAAGGGTATATCGACGTGTTTTTCATACCTTTAGGGTTTCCAGGGTTGTAGACGCATACGGTGTAAACACGCAATATGATGAGGTGGGCAGTGAGTATACAATATCATATCACAAATATGTTGTGTTTACTGAAACTTTATTATGCTGTTGGTGTTAATTCAGATGCGTGGGCAAACAATTCTGATCAATCGATACTTCTAGTAGATGCGCTTTGTACTCTCGCGAACTGCATTGCTGGGGATCTTTGTCGGCATCGTCTTCTGCAACTTTTTCTTTTGGCCTCGCCTTGGGGAAGACACTGGGGAATCTTTACCTAGCACAATCTGTCTTTCACGATGCTTGATGCTCCCACGTGGTGGCAGAGGTAAGGGGGGAGGGCATGATGTCGATGCAACCTTGTCCTGCCAACCGTACGGCTTCGGATCGTCGTGACCCAGTGCTGTCAAGGAGCCAAGATCTGGCTCCTCCTCACTATCGGCGTCACTGCACTCAAAATGTTCCGACGCAGTGTCCTCCTCACTGGGATGCTCTGGAGCTCCAGCGAAAAATGCATCTAACTCCTCGCAGTGCTCCTTGAGCTCTGTTCGAAGCCCAGTGTGTGGGATGCGAAACCCATTCCCGCCCTTATACAGGTTGATGCACTGCAGCACGATTTTCAATGTCTCCACGCCCAACAGAATTTTGGAAGGTGGGTAAGACTCCCAAACCTCGGTGACGGCGGCTACGATGTTCTCCGCGGTTTTCGGCTTCAAGTGCTGCATCTTATCTACTGCCGCCTGCATTGAAGCAAATATGGACAGGTCAAGGTAGTTGAAATCGGGACTCTGTGGTGGTTGCGCGATAGGCTTGATGTTGTATTTCTTGTTCAGCTTCTTTTCGGCAGCGGCGGTTCCCGCACTCGCATGTGGTCCAGCGTTATCACCTTGTTTGAAGACCTGCTTTGCCCACGGCATCTTCTTCTTCGCGTCCTTGTACACACGCTCCAGCAGTGCAAGATACAACTTGCCATCCATCGTCACATCCTTCTCGTACAATTCTCCCTTGACGTGGTTCTTGCTGCCCCTCCGTGCCTTGTATGTAATCGAGCTGCGGTAGATGCCTATCTTACCGTCGAATCCCTCAGACAGGTTGGGGACACATATCGCGGCCAGGAACATCACCTTTGGCTTGAAGCGAAGACTCTGGAAGCGTTGAATCTTGCACTTCGCCCCCTTCATCCTCTTCTCCATAACGTTTACACTTTGACAGCAGAAGTATTTCTCGTCGATGTGAATCACTGGGCTGCTCTCACTAAAGTAATTATTGGCAGGGTCCAAACGCCAACGACTTGCCTCCACCCGGGCGTCCCTGTGCGTCTGTGTCAGCAGCGGCTTGTACCTAAGCTTATACCCTCTAATTCCTTTCTTATTTAAATAGCGTTGCACGGTGCTTCTACTAATCTTTGACACCTTAGATACCTCTCTAGCAATCTCGCTGCTGGTTTGAAAGGGATTGCGTCGGAGTTCGGCATGGACGTGGCGCTTCTCTCTGGAGTGGAGCACGCGCGCTGATTGTGTCGTTGGCTTCCGCTCACAACTTTTGCGCTCGCTCGAATACCTGGGAGGAAAACACGAGAAAGATCAACGAAAATGCGAGATATCAAAACACGTTTGTCCATCTGCCGCACGGCGGTGTCAGCACTAGCGACGTCGACGCAAGCTGCGTGGAATAATTACCTCGATTGTATAAAGTAACGAAGCTAAGGAAGACACGCGTACCTGATCGTGAACAAATTTTGCGTATCCAAGACTGAGCCCAAGACTGTTGGCCAGCTCCTTCTGAGAAAGCTTCCCCTTATTGCCACGCTTCAACTTGGCATTATCACGATAGCGGATGGCCACATCGAAACGCTCCTCCTTCGACATGTGCGAGAACCCACGTTTTCGGATAGGAATCGGCCGCTGCTTGTAGTAGTACGACATCGTCTTGTAGCCAACCGAATCTTTTCGCGGTCTCCCTCGCGGTTTGCCGCTCGCTTGCTGCTTCTTAAGACCATCCTTGACCCTGGTCTCCAAGCTAGCACCAAGTGCAATGCGTCTACCAGAGCTGTGAGGAGTTGTACTCCCCTTGTCATCCCGCCGCTTGGGCATTGTCTGAATTTCAAAAACTTTGACATAGCGCCGACAGTTTCCTTATGTACAGTGCGCTAGCGCTCTTCTCAGTATCATCCGTCCCTTGGACGGTTCTTTTTGTAAGACCCTTAAACCAGTTTCACAGGGCAATCGATCGAACGCAGAAATTATGCCGATACCATCATTCCACATCGACCTGATGGTCCCGATCTTCGCCCCGAAACGACAAGCGTCATGAAAATTCTTTCGCAACGATTTTTCAAGAGGGAAACAGTCCATACGGCCCGACTATTATGTCCTGAGATGTGGCCAATCGGCGGAAAGGTCGATTTCAGAGGTATGGCACCATGTCGCCGTCCACGCGGGTACCTTGCCTTCGATTTAGATCCAACCATGTGACATAATGACAGTCCATAAGTAGAGTAAACATATCCCCAACCCCTCGGGTGGTCGGAGGTGCCCCTATATAATTGCAGATTTTAGCGTAGCCACCCTCCACGGGTGAGTTTGGATAGGGTTACGTGTTACAATCAAATAACCCTAATTAGACTGTAACATCCCTATGTTTTTACATAAATCTTGAAAAGGGCTCTTTGGCGAGTAATCCAAGCAAAAAATTGTATGAAAAAACCCGGGGACGCCCCTAGAATTGCATTTCGCGTGACGGCAAAATAAAATATTCACTAAAGCAAAATCTGAAAAGTGAAATTCGAATGATTCGGCAAAATATTGGCAAATTCGGATATATATTGGCAAAAAAAGGTGGAAAATGGGTAAAAATGCTGTGCGATAAATTTCAAAACTGAAATTCCGACCCCATTTTATCTCGAATTATGATTTCATACCTATTAAGGTATCTGAAAAACATAATGTGCATGGTCATATCTCGTGTAACACCCTAAATATCAGGTGTGTAACACCTAGGGGTATACTAAAGTTGCTGTACTAAAATACGAGAAAAACTTGAAATACCTGTCAAAAAATGGTTATGGTCATCGTTTTTTTCGTTACCCTATTTAATTAGCTATTGAAAAATATGCTCAAAATAGTACAGCACCTGTAACGCCCTAATATTATATATATTCACGTGTACCGTTACAGGGGTGTAACATACCTCCTAAAAACCACGTGATACACAGTGAAAAATTAAATGCAGTTTTCCTTCAATTTCTTGGACAAATGTTCATACTGCTTTGATTTAACATATTTTAGGGTTACTGATGGTAAGTAACACCCTAATATCACTGTGAGAGATAAGGGTCACTGTAACACTATATACCCTAAAATGTCACCTATATAATAGGAAACACTTTGTGTTTGGCATATATGTCATGCTGAAATCAGCACAGTCATGACAATATTTCGGGCTACAACCCAAGAACTGTAGGGCAACAACCCAAAAACTGTAGGGCGACAACCCAAGGACTGTAGGGCTGCAACCCTAAAACTGTATAAGCTGCTTCCTATAAGGACTGCATGCTATATCATGAGGTATAAAGGCAATTGACAACTGCCTGTGTATTCACACTTCCTTGAGGGGGGAAGAAGGTGGATATATATACATACATCACCTCATTATAATGTACAGATATACTACATGTACAAAATATAGATATATATATATACTATATATATATATACACACACACACTCAGCCAATTGAGGTATTTTGGTGTTGTGTTTTGTTTTTTAGATGGCAGAAGAATCAGACATTCCAGCTATCAATGCAGATCCGTCAACATGGTTCTTTGACATCTTAGGTTCCTACGATGCCTACAGTCGGTTCAAGATACCCAAGTGGCTCACTGGTTATGATAATACCCAGACCAGATTCGACCAAATAGGGTACTTCGATAATATCAGTCGCATGAGGCCCGACATGAGTAGATATAGAGATCCTGAGAATGAACCACAGGAACCAGACGAAGAGTATACAGAGGAACATGCTCCAACAGTTTTCACAGACCCTGATGATGATCCAATACCAGCACCAGCTCCATCCACTTTAGTTCCAAAGGTGAAAATGACACCACCTAGGGAATTTAAAGCAGGACAGGATGCAGAGATTTGGTTGGAAACAGTGGATAGATACTTTCAGTTCACTTATCCAGGAGTTCCAGACAAGGACATTATCACAGTATTCCTGACACTCATACAAAACAACGACCGACATTATTTCCAGGTCGTGGCAAACCAACCAAATGCCACATATGAGAAGGTCAGAACGATTTTCCTCAGTCAGTTTGGCAACCCCCATAAAAGATCAGTGGCTAAAAAACACCTAATGGCACTGAATCAAGGGAACCAGACTTTCTCAGATTATCTACGCACGTTCACGTCACTGGCTGCATTAGCAGCAGTTGATATGGATGATGTGTTGATAAAGGACAGATTCGTCAACAGTATGGATTATGATCTTCGCAAACAGTTCCATCTGAGATTCCTTACAGAAGACGAAAGGAATAATCTGTCGTGGTCACAAACCACACAGATCCTGCTCGACTTGAATTACGTTGTTCATTCGAAGCAGTCAGAGACCCTACATTATCGGGGGCAAAAGGAACAGTCATCAGGAGGCCCAGTCAGAAAGGATAATGACAAAGGGCGTGGCAGAAAGCCATATGACAGATCCAATAGGAACTGGAATCAGAATGGCAATCAAAATCCAAATGCCAATCAGAACTTCCAAAGGAACAAAGGGACAGGTGGAAAAGGCAAAGGCAAAGGAAAAGGGAAAGAAGCAGCAGCAAATCCTCCTCAGCCTTGCCAACGTTGTGGTCGTACCAATCACGCCACAAAGGATTGTTTCTCCACCAAGACACCAGAAGGAAAAGCCATACAAGGCAAGCCTCCAGCTCAGAATCCTTTCAGAAGACAGCAGCAACAGAATAATCAGGGTGCTAAGAACGAGTCTGGCAAACTCGTCAAAACAATCAACACCCTGGTTAGGGAGCTAAAGAATCAGCAGAGCATCAATTCAGCAGTTGCAGCTCCAGCTCCAGTTCCAGCTTCAGCTCCAGCTCCTCAGGGAAACTCTCAGGGTACTGCACAGGTACCAGTGATGAGAGCACCCCGAGGGTAAATCAGCCTGAAGATGCCACTGAAGCAAGTGGCCGGGTTGAGAGTATCTCAGAAGAAGTCCTTTCCAGTCTGACATTACAGTTTCAGC
>LGRX02016216.1:0-13671 GCA_001247695.2 Cymbomonas tetramitiformis
CCGTCAGAGCGTGCAGTCATCGTGAGCTGCATCCGTCAGAGTGTGCAGTCATTATTGTACGAAGCATGCACTCTCCCCCCTCCCCCACAGAGACCACCGGTCACAAAAGGCAAGCAGAGGTCTTGGCAGATTCATATATTCACAATATATTAATTGCCACCCAGTCTGGCCTATTCGGTCTCTCGGCATGTGGCATGAGTGTCCGTCTCCCTCTCTGTCAGGTGGAGCAAGGTCTCAGTGATCCCAAGCACGAAGCTTCTAAGCAAGTTCCTAGCAGGTGTCCAGCTGTTGTCCGAATGGAACTACGGCGCCATGCGCAACCAGGGTCAACGGCTGGTTCTTCGAAGCTGCTGTGAAGGATCTACGGCTTCACAGGTTCCCCATGGGAATCGTGCGCTCATCTGAGACTCTGCCACCACCTGCCACCAAACAGCACACCCCCGTGCATCATCCCTTGCAACTAGAGGAGTGGGTGGGTGGGAAAAGAAAGGAAGAACAGAGATGGAGCGTTGCTCCTGAGGCTGAGATTCCGAAAAACTGCTTGACACTCCCTGAGAAAGTTGTTAACAACCAACTTCTCGTGTCAAGCCCAGACGTGTCACGTGTCACCGATCACGGCGATCGGTGACTCCCCCCGGCCCGATGCCACAGACCACAGTGTGGCATCGATCTGGCAGACGGGCCTGGCGACCCTAAACTTAGGGTTCGCGCGCATTGCTTCTACAATAACCCAAATTATTATTTTTCAAATAATAATTGTCTATTATTGTACGAAGCATGCACTCTCCCCCCTCCCCCACACAGAGCACCGGACACAAAGGCAAGCAGAGGTCTTGGCAGATTCATATATTCACAATATATTAATTGCCACCCAGTCTGGCCTATTCGGTCTCTCGGCATGTGGCATGAGTGTCTGTCTCCCTCTCCGTCAGGTGGAGCAAAGGTCTCAGTGATACCAAGCACGAAGCTTCTAAGCAAGTTCCTAGCAGGGTCAACGGCTGTACTGCGGAACACTAGGCGCCATGCGCAACCAAGGTCTACGGCTGGTTCTTCGAAGCTGCTGTGAAGGATCTACGGCTTCACAGGTTCCCCATGGGAATCGTGCTGTCATCTGAGACTCTCTGCCGCCCAATCTGCAAAGCAGCCGCTCACCTGACAGACCTAACAGGCACCCAAAGCCACATGTGAAGGGGAGGGAATGTGCGACGGAGCGGGCCGTCACCTCAAGAGAGCTCCTTCGCTGCCTCCGCGAACGCGGCCGGAAGGATGAGCCGCTGCTCGTCGTCCAGCTCACAGTACCTCTCCCAGCAGTCGGACTTCCAATCCCCGTGCAGCTTAATGTAGAGCTTCTCCACGTTCAGCCGCATGGCTGTTGTGGCTCCGCCCCTGCGGAGCGAGTGCCCGGCATACCGAGCCGGGTCCAGTCCCACCTGCACGGCCAGGCTCTTCAGCCCGGCCACCAGCGTTGCGTGCGCCATGGGCACCAGCGCCCCCCGCTTGCCCCTCCCTTCCACCTGGAAGAGGGGCGCCTCCTCTGGCAATCCCTCCGTGGCCAGCATGAGCCGACGGAGGGCCTCCACCGGGCACAGTCTCGACCCCGGCACCGCCACCAGCGGCACCCAGTGGTAGCGCTCCCCGCACTGGATGGTCTTCGAGTGTCGCACTCGGATCCACACCACATCTCCAGCCTCTGCAAAGAGCACATCCTCCCTCACCAGCGCACCTCTGGCGTTCCACGCCTGAGGACTTCCCCACGGTGAGGTTGTCCTTGCGGAACAAGCCGTAGAACCCCACCAGGATGGCCGCCCACAGCGCCAAGCCCGTGATCGACTCCATGTCAGCGAACTCCGCCATGCGCGCCAGGTCTCGCAACGTGATGGGCATCACCGGCTTCGCCGGCCGATCCCACTGCCTGCGCACGCCCTGCAGGGCTGCCGCCACCCAGAACCTGTGAGCTACCGGCGTCCACTCCACCCCCTGCTGCAAATGAAGGGACCGCACACCCGCCAGGTAGGACTTGATCGTCCCTGGCTGCACGAACCACGCTGAGAACGCAATGAAGCGCGCCAACGTGGCATCCGACGCCGGGAGCAATGGCTCCAGCGTGCCCAGGCACGCGAAGCGCACGCAGAACGTGAGGAAGGCCTTGACCCCCGTGTCGTAGGACCTCTGTGTGCTCTCGGCGTACGCCCCGTCCTGGTAGCGCTCCACCGCCACTGCCAGCTCCTCCAGCAGCTCCTCTGCGCCCCGATCACACCCAGTCAGGCAACTCCACTGGCTCCAGTGGCACGCGCACCACCAGCACATCCCACCGAGTGGGCCCCCACTCTGAGCGGCCCTTGCCGTCCAGCGCCGGCGCTGTGAAGAGCATCGTGCCCGCCCGGTACTTGCGCACCGGGCGGAACACCCCGCGCATCCCCGACATCAGCTCGTACGCCTCGTCCCCCTCCCACACCGGCACCAGGAAGCACCCGCCTGTGCCCATCTGCTGCCTGCGCTTGCACTTCAAGAAGTTGAGCAGGATCTCGTACATCACCGAGAACGGGAGGTTCGCCCACGTGTTGAGCCCGTCGAAGCTGTGCTTGCGCGCGTCATCCTCCGCGCTCCAACTCCGCACGCAGAATGCGTTCGCCCGCGAGGACGCCACGCACGCGTCCAGAGTGAACGGCCCGAACTCCTCGTCCATCTCCGCGAACGGGACCGGGGAGAACTGCCAGTCGTCCCGGTCCTGCCTCCACAGCACCTCCCGCTTGCGCATCGCCCACCGCATGTGGAACTCCTCGAGCTTCAGCCGCGAGAGCAAGTCCGCCAGGAGGTTGTCCTTCGACGAGATGTACTTCGGGCGCAGCCGGATGTCGTGCTGCGCGCAGAGGTAGAAGATCTTGCGCAGCAGCGGGATGTACTCGACCGGCCCCCAGAACTTGTCCACCTGAGTGAGCGCGCACTGGTTGTCGATCCGTACCACCAGCGTCCACCCCGACAGCCTGTGCGCCCACAGCGCCAGCGCCCACCACACCGCGAAAAGCTCGAGGTAGTTGATGTGGGACTTCGCCTTGCTCGTGAAAGGGTAGAAGTCGCGCTGCGGCATCTCCGCCAGGTCCTCCCTCGAGACGAGGAAGTAGTCGGGCTGGCAATGCCCGCCCATCCCCTTCCTCAGCGACGCGTCCGTCGCGAAGGCGTCCTCTTGCACGTCCTCCTTGTGCAGCACCACCTTGCGCCCGTTGTACAAACGGATGACGCGCTCCACCACCTTCAAGTCCTGCATCACGCCCGTGCTCACCGTCACGCGCGACCTGCCGGCTGTCGCCGCGACGAGCGCGAAGCCCTGCCGCGTGTAGAGCGACAGCCCCCACACCACCTGCGCGCAGAATGCCAGCAACCCGAGCAGCGACTCGAGCTTGCGCCTGCGCACCGGTCCCGTCGCCGCCTCCGCGCGCATCTCCCGCAGTCTGCTTGTCACCTGCTGCACGCGCCCCTCGTCGATCGACGCTGTGCATGTCTCGCCATCGGTGCACAGTAACACGCCAAGGAACTCCAGACGTCGCGCTGGACCCTCACACTTGGCCCGGTTCACCTTGAAGCCCAGCATGGTCACGAACTCGATCATGAGGTCCATCATCTCCTGAGCCTCAGCTGCCGTGCGCGCCACCATGAAGAAGTCATCTAAATAACCGACGCACGGCACTCCCTGCGCCTGCATCCACGCCACAATCGCCCGCGTGTAGCGCATGAAGATGCCCGGTAACGCGCGGTTCCCGAAAGGGCTGCGCGTGTCCATGTACCGCTTGCCGCGCCACTGGAAGCACTGCGCCGCCCAGTATTGCGACGCGACAGGCAGCGACCTGTACGCCTCCTCCAAGTCCACCTTCACCATGTACATGCCCGGTCGTAGCAGCGCATACGCGTCCTTGACTGTCGTGAACTCGTCCTTCTGGAGCTCGATCCAGTCGTTGACGCCGACGAACGAAGGTCGCGAGTAGTCCCACACGGGACGGTACTTGAGCTTCCCCTTGCGGAGTCGCTCCACCATCCCGAGGGCTGACACGCCCCGCGGTAGCCAATCGCGAGCGTCGAAGATCCTCCCCGCGGCCATCTCCTTCGCGAGCTCCGCGGTCATGGCCTCCGCGTGCTCGTCTCCCACGTAATTCTCCACGATGTACGGCTCGTCCGGCTCCTCGCCTGCAAAGGGGAAACCGACGCCACATGCCGCACCTCGCACCAGGAAGGCCACGTCTGGCCAATCCTTCAGCGCCTCCGCGAGAAGGTGCGCTCTCTCCGACATCAATGGTACCTGCGCTCCCACATCGCGCACCTCCTGCTGGAAGCGAGCGCGCTCCTCCTCCGTCGTGCCCGTACCGGAGAGGCCCCTCACTCTGGCGCCCTCCACGATCGCTGCACGCGATGCCGGCCACCTCGCCGACCTCGACTCCGCCACCGCCGGGTAGTGCTCACCGCACCCGGTACCCGCCGGGGACACCGCCGGCGCCGCAGCCGGCGCCGCCGGCAACGGTGCCCCCGCTGCATCCCACACCGGCGCTACCAACAACCTCCGAAGTTGTGCCCACCACGGCTCCGCGTCCTCCACCTGCATCTCGCACGCCTCGCCTGCAGGCTCGGGCTCCTGATCGCCGCTCGCCATCGTCACGCCCTCCTCGCGCTCCTCCTCCGGCTCCACGACGATCTCCCCCTCTGGCGCCCCCTGCGCCCCTCCGCCACCTTCCGGCTCCCCCGGGGGCGTGGCCTCCCCCGGGCTCCACCGCCCGTCCCATCATCCGCGGGCACCCGCCTGCGCCGTGCACTCGTGGCCCTCGTAGTGCACGTGGCTCTTGCTCCCACACTTGACGCACTGGTGAGAGAACCTGCAGGCCTTCCTCCCGCATCCCGCCTGTGAGTTGTGATCAAAGCATGCCTTCGCCGATTGCTTGTCCTCACCTCGCCGCTTACCGGGCTTGTCCGGCTTCACCACACCTGCATCCGGCTGCTCCGGGTCCGACACCCGCGGCTTCTTCGGGTAGCGGCTGCCGGTACCTCCCGCGCTCCAGCTACTGCTGCCGCCTCCGCCACCTCCTCCGTGGCCTTTCTCCTTGATGCCCTTGTCCCGCTTGTACATCTCCCAATGGGCGGTGTACGACACCAGCTCGAAGGTAGTGGAGGCCTCCTTCTCCATCCGCACGCAGAGATGATCGTAGAACTTGCGGAGGTGGTCCCACGAGTAGTTGATCGACATGAGACGCATCCACTTCCGGAACTGCAGCAGCAGGTCCCGCGCCTCCTCGGGGGCCTTGCACGCCAGCATCGTGAAGGTCTCGTCCCACTCGTCAAAGCTACGGCAGTGCTTGGCCTTGGCCTCCAGCACCAGCCCCCTCTTCGCGTCCAATCGCCACTCCGCGCCTCCCTCCTCGTAGTCGCCTCCGGGACGCGACACCCGGATGTCCATCCCCTTAAGCGCCCCACCTGCGGGGAGGAAGGGTCTAGCAGGCACAGCGATCTCACCTGGCGGGCGCGTGATGTCCTTCACCGCCAGGCTGCCGTCCAGCGCTCGCCGAAGCTCCTCGTCCGTCGCCGTACGAAGGGACCCGAATCGCGCCTTCGCTGCCGCCCGCTTCTTCTCCTCGCTCTCGCTGTCCTCGCCGTCCGACCCGCTGGGCTGCCGCACCGCTCGCCTCTTCCTGCTCACTGCGGCCGCTGCCGCCCACTCCTCGTCGAACACCGGCTGCTCGATCCCCGGCACACCTGCCAGCGCCCGCTGCATGTCCGCCAGCTCCCGTAGCGCGAGGTCGATGTACGCATGGAGATGCTTTGTGCGCACCTTCGCGCGCTCCGGGAGCTCCTCCAGCCCGCACTGCTCCTGCCTGCACGCAGGGAACTTGCTGTCCAGCAGCTCGAACTCCCATGGCTCCACTCGCCTCGCCGGGTGCCGCCCAAAGCTGTGCTTCACCCGCGTCAGCTCGGCCGCCTGGCGCGCCGCGGCCACTCTGATCTCCGTGATCACGCGCTCGCACTCCGTCCATGACCACCCTCGGCGCCTCCCTGCCGACGCCCGCGCCACCTCTCGCAGTGACGCGGGTGGATCACGCACCTTACCGTTGCCGCCCTGGCTGATCGGATCACGCCCCGCCAGCGCCGCCGCGACTGCTGCGACCACCATGCGCTGTACCTCGTCCTCCGTGCGTAGCACTCCTCTGGGCGAGGGCCCTGAAGACCCGGGGCTGCCGCTCCCGTTCGGAGACGCCTGCGATCCTGGCCGCGTCTCCTGCTGCATGTCCCTCGCCGCCGTCGCCCACGCCATGACCCTGCGTCGCTCCTTCGTTGCCACCCCGCGCAGGCTCTCCCACCTGTCTCCTGGCTCCCCCAGTGGCCACTCACCGCGCACCACTCGCCGGTCAGTCTCAAGGAGCCCCACTTCCACCAGATCGTCGGTGGGGCCCTCCAGGTCCCTCGGCATGTCCCCCACGATCGCCTCCTCCAGCCGCTGGAACTCGATCAACATGTCCTTCCGATCCTCCAGCACCTCGCTCTTCGTCGTTGGCCTGGAGGGATGAGCCAGCACCAACAGCTTCTCCACCGCTGCGATCCTGGTTCTGGTGCACCAAACCGCCGCCCGCCGGTACTGATCTAGCGTCCGGTTCACCTCCGGCGACGACAGCCTCCGGTTCCCGCCTTCTCCTCGTCGCCCTGCCATGTCTCCCAAGCTCTTCTCGCAGGCCAAAGGTTGTGCCCCTGCCGATCGGAAACCAGACGCTGTCCGAGTCTGTCTCCCACACTTCTCCCGCGCAAATCGCGCAAAGGTTGGTCTTCACGAAAGCGCGCCCGTCTCTGCGGCGCAGCGGGTTTAGGATCGGCTCCCAAGTTTGCCACCTAGCGTGAGAGAACACTTCGCCCTCCCAGCACACGAAGCACGGAAAAGTAGAATCTGCTTCCGGCACCTCCAACTCGATCACCGGTACCCGTGCGTACGGAAAACGTACCCTTCGTACGGATCACGCGGGTCCCAGTACGGACAGTCGAACTTGCACTTGCAGGGTACGAAAACTGGGTGCGACCAGTCTCTCCTGTCAGTACGATCCTCCAAAGGCGCGTGCACCCCTGCGATGTCGGTTTGCGTTCCCGCGTCTTTCTCCGTGGGTTGTCCGTACGATCCTTTGGGCCCAGCTTGCAACTGTCCAGACATCCACGTAAACAAAGCGAAAAATATACGATATCCGCTGCGCGATATCTAATAATTTTGCGAATACGTTTTCGTAATCAAAAAGAAAGGAAGAACAGAGATGGAGCGTTGCTCCTGAGGCTGAGATTCCGAAAAACTGCTTGACACCTCATGAGAAAGTTGTTAACAACCAACTTCTCGTGTCAAGCCCAGACGTGTCACGTGTCACCGATCACGGCGATCGGTGACTCCCCCCGTCCCGATGCCACAGACAACGGTGTGGCATCGATCCGGCAGACAGGCCTGGCGACCCTACACTTAGGGTTCGCGCGCATTGCTTCTACAATAACCCAAATTATTATTTTCCAAATAATAATTGTCTATCATGAGCTGCATCCGTCAGAGTGTGCAGTCATCATGAGCTGCATCCGTCAGAGTGTGCAGTCATCATGAGCTGCATCCGTCAGAGTGTGCAGTCATCGTGAGCTGCATCCGTCAGCGTATGCAGTCATCGTGAGCTGCATCCGTCAGAGCGTGCAGTCATCATGAGCTGCATCCGTCAGAGTGTGCAGTCATCATGAGCTGCATCCGTCAGAGTGTGCAATCATCGTGAGCTGCATCCGTCAGAGCGTGCAGTCATCGTGAGCTGCATCCGTCAGCGCGTGCAGTCATCATGAGCTGCATCCGTCAGAGCGTGCAGTCATCATGAGCTGCATCCGGCAAAAGAAATCCAGCAGCTAAGGACCTTGTTGCAGAGGACAGCTGAGGGGCGACCACCGGGGGTCTTCAAACCAGATGATGCCAATGCTTTTGAACATCACATTGGGGGGCGCTGCGGAGCAGTCACCGGGGATCTTTCAGCCAGACAATGTCAATGTCGGTGAAGATTACGTTGAGGCCGAGGCGCAGTGCAAGGGACACTATCTCTACCCGCCGCCAACAAATGCGGACGTACTGCCCACCACCGCACCTCACCCCCATCATCGTGCAGTCAGAGCCACGGCGCACGGGCCCCACCTGCATTGCCTGCTTCAATCTGCACGCGATGCCGATACCTGCATTCGCTCGCGTGGAGCCGCCATGTCACAAAGGAGCACCAGCGATTGGTGTGCGTACGGAGTGCTCAACTTTTGACGGCACTCTGAAGTCGATCCGACTGGATGGCACCCAGGAGCGGCACACGGCCGTCGGGCAGCCGTCAGCAGCGGCGCACAGCCACTGGATTGCTCTCGGGTATGCGCTTCTCACAGGCGCTACCGTGAACGGATACATGCTCGTGCATCAGAATAGTTGGCGTCATAGCCGCATGACTCACCTGATATTTGCCCTCGGCATCTGAGGAGAAGGTGTGCTCCGTCTCCATGGCATGCTCGTTCGAGAACACGGGGTCCATCACACAATGGATCCAATTCCTGTCCCAAACCAGGCAAGCTCCTCGGTACCTCCCCCCCTCTGGGGGTGCAGCGGCTCTTACACCCGCCTGTGGGACCTTATCCGCAAAGCTGCGACCCCATGGCCATCCTCTCAGAACCAAATGCGGAAGTAGTGGGGCAAGCCTGCAGCATGTGTCGGCTGCCTGCCGACACCCCAAGAGCCTTGAACCGAAACCTTCATAATGCGTCACGAGTGACAAATCATGACAAGCTGGATATGAAATATTCCGAATGCTGAATATAGCCGCAGTGGGCACCTATTATAGGATTCCACTTTGGGGGCTCTTCGGTTCGCAAAGACTTCCGACCAGCTCGGCAAAATGATCAAGTTCCTACACGTGATGTAACCTGGTTGAAAGTCTTTGCCGACTTGATTTTTGAAAAAACGCCGGCGACAACATCCACAACCTTAAATCAAAGGAGTACGCCCGGGGGATTTGTAGGTGGCTTACTCCGGAGTCTGTGGGAAAGGAGTGCGGTACCTTTTGCAGTCAGCTAATGAGGACTCATCCAGCGCCACCACCACCCACATCCCAAGGATGCTCGGCGCTGAGTACTGCAGGCTCTGCAGTGCACAACCGCTCCGTGACTCACCGTTACGCACCTAATACTTGTAGGGTCAGCACTACGCGCAGACATCCACACAGACTCTGACGGTCCCAAACGCTTCTGCCATGCCGACTCACCTTGAGCTGTGTGTCCAGCACATCCTGCATGCCATGATTCACAACGGAGATCACTATGGTCTTATCCGGTGTGCACCTGGGCCACGCCTCCCGCCATGTGCCTCAGGTGCACTTCATGCACCATATGCCATGTGCCTCTGGTGCGCCATGTGCCGCACGAATGAAGTGCACCACCCAAATGACCAGTGGTCAACATGCACTCCGTCGCCTCAGTCGTGGAAACCAGGCACAGGCCTTTTCTGTTCCTGAAAGTATCCTGCTTGGTTCAGGTATTGGATAGCGAAACCATCCTTCGTACCTCGCTCCGGAGGCGACCCTGGGAACCCTGATCTGGAGGCAATCGTGCGCAGCCCGCTTTGGAGACAGCTGCAACAATGCATGGGCATCACAAGGAAGGGAGCGAGAAGGGGGGCTCACGCGCAGCTGGCTGCCGCAAGAAGGGTGGCATTGAGATCAGCGGAGCCGTACAGCGTGCTCTCCGAGGAAGGACACCGATCGAACCGCGTGGAAGGGAAGCAGTCTTGTCCAAGAATAGGTGCGACTGTGTTCAATACGTTGCCCTACATCCGGCCGAACCACACAATACCGACACTGCTCACAATTCTTCCCACAGAGATAGTCACGTTGCTTCCAGCCCAACAAGGCTGAATGGAAGCTGGAAAAGGCTGCTCCTAGACTACTCGCACGACTTTGCGGTGCCATCCTTGCGACATCCTGAAAAGCAGTACGTGCGTGCGCAAACTTCTGTGCTGTCTTTTCCCTTTACGCTATATCTTGCGTAGTCCCCCGCCCTTGCCGATATTATCGAACTTCCATCGAATAAGTTTTCTGCTGCACTTAATTCTCTCTGCACTTTTATACCACAGTCGATTACCGGTACGGATGGTGCAAGTTTCGGCCGTGCGAGGGAGGCTGCAGCTGCAAAGCACGCTCCCCACATCAGGGACTGAATGTCGTGAAAAAACGTGTGGGCCATAAGTTGCGTGTAACGTTGTGAAGCTGAATGCGTCCTCCGCGGCACCCTACAATTTCAAGCTGTTCCAAACGCTCTCTGTGACACCCGAAACGTGCAGGATAGGCGGGGTGACAGCCATGGCTTGGAGGCTCTCGTTCGCAAGGCGTGTGAGACTCGAACCACCGTTCTTTACGAATAACAAGGTTATTTCTAGTAAGTGACGAAGATCATCAGACGAAACAAGCAGGACACCACGAACAAGGGCACTATTATATCATGCACACATGGAGCTCGTGAGGAAACACGTGAGAGAGAGGGGGGTGGGGGGGGTCTACTGAGAACACTTATCCTAACCTTTAGAGGCGGAGGAGCTGGTGGCGGAGGACTAGGAGGTACGTTGGAAAGATCGTCTGCACGCAAATGGACAGCAGGACTTACTTACGGTTTCAAAGAAGCATCTAAGGGAGCAGAAGTAAAATCTCGCCTCTTGGCGAGATAAACCTCTCGCAGAGCTCGGCGCAGGGGATCATTATTGACAAAACAGTTGAGAAACGCCATCCGTGTTTAATATCTGCGTCGCCCCAAGTTTATTGTGAAGCCTGACACACTGGACCCGATGCAGATTAACCCCGTGCACGTCAGGACTTTATATATCACGGGCACAACGTGAATCAACTCTAGGCGAGTCCTTTGAAGTCCTAGTCCCTTGAAGGCAGAGTCGAACCGCAATTGCTGAGGCATCCGCAGTTGTGGGACATGCGTGGTGGATGCAGAACACTCAACGAAAGCAGAGCCTGGACTTACCAGCCGAAGTCGGCCGAATGAGTGCGGTAAATGACAGCGTTAGTGCCACCACGCAGCAGCACCACGCCTTAATAACCACGGCTCCGAAGGCTGTCATAAGCTTTCGTGCTGTTTGTGAGATCAGGGTTTACGAGTCGCGGTATATTACAACAAAACACCGGAACACTTTCGAAACGCAAAAGGGTCTTTTTGCCACTAACGGCACCAACCGATGGAAGGCAGAATCAAGAATACGAAGGGATCCTTGTGCCCAACGTCTTCCCTACCTAATCTGCGGCCCCGCCTGTGAAACACGCACTTCGCGTGACATCATCGGCTTGGCATCCTGCTCACCCATGATTACTCGCTTGGAATTCATATTTCTCACACGGACGATCGCCTAGTCAACAACTCCCTCACTACAATAAGGTGGCTTATGCTAAAACGAATACATCTGGTTATTTAACCTTTACAAACAACGCGCGTTCCACGCTCCTCAATATCCGTTTCGATGTCGTCTGCAAGAGGGGCACTTTATATAGTTTAACTACAGTATACTATATGAAGTCAAAAGTGTTGTTCGTATGCCTGTTGTCTCACGTCAGACCGAGACTCGACGTCGAGATTGTTTCAAACTTTCAATCGAATGGAATCAGGAATGTCACACGACAGAATGTCAATCAATGAGGGTGATTCTATGGTTTGGTGTCAGGTTACCCGACTGTAAAAAACTGTCGGCGTCGGCAGTTTTTTTATCACAGCAAGCTGATTGGCTGCGGCGACGGAAGTCGACTTCTGCCGACGGGCATGTCAGGCAATGGGCAATGTCACGCTCCAACATTTCCGAGTTTTTGGAGTCGACGGAATAGTTTGGCCGTGACATCTCGTGACATGAAGCATCTTTCGTCGACTTTCGGTCAGACCTTGCTCTGTGCATCCTTGGATCTAATGGAGGCCTGATTTTTTTGACGGCTTTCGAGAGAGACGACTCCCTGCCGACTAAATCTACGTGCCACGTCGGAGAAACTACTCTCGCCTTTTCTGTTTTTCACATCGTCGCCCATCTGCCGACGCATGCCGACTATTCTGAAGCGCTGTAAAAATTCAAAAAATTTGTAGGCTTCTTGCCCTTCTAATAATTCTCGGTTCGTGCTTCCCCACGCAGCGAACATGTCTGCAAGTGAAACTCCCAGCCCTCCCTTTCCCGTCACAATTACTGCCACATCCATGTCGCCTTCCTCCCCCATAACTCGCAGTCAAACAACTCCATCCCCCAACAAGCCAAGTTCCGCACATTCTTCCCCCTATGTCACTCGGGCATCCCCCAAGCAAAACATTAAACCGCAAGTCAGCGGGAATCCTGCTGCGCCCTTTCGTCCCCCAGGCGCTACTTCTTCCCAAGAAACTAAGGAGGAGAAGGCGGAGCGCGTAAGAAAGCGCAACCGCGAGTATGCGGCTGAAAAACGCGCTCGCATAAAAGCAGAAAGAAATGCACAAAATTCACAACCCCCTATGAACATTGATTCTTCCTCCGCCATACTCATTGACGCGGATCAAGCTCCCACCCCCCAAGATCCCCCCAACCCATCGCAAGAGGAGGTAGAAGAACTTGATGCCAACCTTGAAGCCACTCAAGATGAGGATGAAGAAGGTGCAGAAGATGGTAACGATAACGATCTGGAAGACGACGACGATCTTCCAACCAACCCAACCTCTGCGAAATGTGTTTGTGGGAAGTCGCACATTAGGCGTCAGCCGGCGTGGATAGCCGCAGAGCACATTCGCTTCGCGTCCCTTTTTACAAAAGCATCACTCACCACCACGGTGCAACGTATATTCCGTTCTGCGACTGCACAAGAGCTCGACGACCGTAATCTCCCACCAGTGTGGGAGGTTTTTGCGCAAGAGTTCAACAACCCTTCATGTAGAGTTCAAGTCCTTGAACCCTTAGACGATACGTGGGACTCTATCCACTATAGTGGTCACAACCCCAACCAATTAGTGCACACGCGTAGTGCGGAACAACTTAAGCTTGTGTACACACGCAAGCGCGCCTCTCTCACTGTTTTATGTGCCAACTATGACAAGAGTGGATTTAACGAGGGCGAGCGCTTCCAATACCTCAACTCTGTAAAAAACGAGAAAGCCGACGCATCCGTGTACTATTGGTGGCTCGTTATCGAGAGCCACAACTTGAAATCCTCCGTCGTGAAGAAGCTAGACGATGGTGTGGGTGGCTCTTCCTCCCAACCATCTGCCGCAAAAAAGAAAACCGCCGTGAAACGAGAATCTATTGAGCCCTCGCAAGCCGACGTAGCTATCTTAGATGCATGCCACGCACACCGCGACTTCATGCAACTCCAAACCTGCCAGACCCAATCGGAGATGGATATGCAACACGCTGCCGCTTCCAAGGAGAGGGAGGACATGAAGATCGTCACCATGATTGCTTCCAATAATGATATGGACCCCATTGTTCGTGCAAAAGCTAACGAGAAACTCCTTGCTTGGCTTAGTGGTTAATTAGGATCTTGCTTCCATACCTTCCATTCTTGTTAAAGTCAACGTTGATCTTGCCTTCTCACTTGTTCTAGGCGGCTCACTTCTTTGTGGATCACTCCGAGCATTCTTGTTACCTTCTCACTTCTTGTAGGATTGTAGCCTTCT
>LGRX02016218.1:0-15547 GCA_001247695.2 Cymbomonas tetramitiformis
GCGCTGACACTAGCGCTGGTGGGAGGTAACGAGGCTGTGGCTCGGGCGCTGCTGGAGGCGGGGGCTGGAGTGAACGGGGGCATGGGGCGGCGGCCGCTCCACGCGGCGGCAGAGAGGGGCATGGTTGAGATGGTGAGGGAGCTTGTGGGCAAGGGTGCGAAGGTGGACGCGGAGGACAGGGAGGGCCGCACGGCGCTTCAGTGCTTGCTGCTTGCTCCGGAGTTCTCCCCTGCTTACACATTCGTGGGTGGGGACTCGAAGGGCTCCGCAGTGGTTGGCCTCACCATTGATGGAGGCGCTACGAAGATGGCCACCATGAAACACGCCGTGAGCCGCTGGGCGCTGAAGATCGTGAAGACGCAACAAAACGTGGGCTGTGGTGTGGCTATCCCAGGCGCCGCCCTCGAGGTGGACAGGACGCAAAACGCTGGACTGTTCTTCTTCTGTGGGGGCAAGATGTTCGCGGGAGGCACAGTGGTGGACAAGAAGCTTGCGCTTTTCGAGCCAGGGAGGGGGGAAATGGGGGGCTCGCAGTGTGCGCCTCAGGGGGGTGGTTGGGGAGTTTTGCCCTTTCCTTGGGGATGCAGGTTTTTGGTTTCTGACTGGCGGCACACACTTTCTGGCCCTCAGGGCGCTATGCGTTCCATAAGGAGGGGGGCCGCAGGGCGTGGGAAGGGGCGCAACCTGGACTGGGGAGACACGAGATGCAATGCGCCGCAGGTGTTCATGGGTGGGACCCGAGATTGCAATGCGCTGCAGGTGTTCTTGGGTGACGCGTGCAAGGGTCTCTGGGCAAGGGGAGGGTGCATGGCAAGGCTCCTCCGAGCTCCTTGGTTGATGCTTGGGGGTAACACCACTCGCACCGTTCAACTAAAGAGGGAGGGGGCGCCACTGTGCGAGGCAACGCGCTCATCGAGGCTCAATCATCTGGGGAGGTCATCCACTCATGTATCATCTCGGGAGGTCATCCACTCATATGGGGAGGTCATCCACTCATGTAGCTCATCGAGGCTCAATCATTGTTCGAGGCTCAATCATCTGGGAGGTCATCAACTCATGTAGGCCAACTCTTTTATCCTGCCTTTTTTGGGGGGGCGCAGATTGTTGTAACGTTGCCAGGGGGCGGGCGCTTCGCGGCGTCCGCCTCAGGGCAGCGCTCACAGCTGTTTCGGAGAATGTCTGCACTGGGCACAGGCTCCGGCCATGGGTACACCACCCAGCCCCCCACGGTTCGTGTGCGGGCTGTCTCTCCTGGCTAGGAGGGCAGTGGGAATACTGTCCCTGTCTCTTGCGACCACTAAAGGGGCAACCCTCATGGCGCTGGCCCAGAGGTTGCTGCTTGGGGGTAACACCCCTTGCACCGTTCAACCGGCCATAGCTTCTAGGGCGGGGTGGCACCCGTCCATACCCACCACCAAGGGAACTTCGTCTTGGCCCGAAATTCGGGCGGGGCGGCCCGTGGGCGTGGAGCTTAAGAGATTCCAATGCATACGTTTCGTCAAAAGCTGACATTGACATTGACATTGACATTGCAGGATGCCGGCGTGGACCTCAACCATGCTGACATTTACGGCTGCACGCCCATGCACGTGGCTACGGTTGGGGGACACGTGGAGGCGCTGAGGATGCTGCGGGATGCCGGCGTGGACCTCAGCTATGTTACCACTGACGGCAGCAATCATGCGCACGCGGCTGCGCATTTCGGACAGATGGAGGCGCTGAGGATACTGCAGGATGCCGGCGCGAACCTCAGCCATGCTGCCGATGACGGCCTCACGCCTGCGCACAAGGCTGCGGGTGAGGGACGCGTGGAGGTGCTGAGGATGCTGCAGGATGCCGGCGTGGACATCAGCCATGCTGACAAGTACGGCTACACGCCTGCGCACTCGGCTGCGGCTGGGGGAAGCGTGGAGGCGCTGAGGATGCTGCAGGATGCCGGCGCGGACCTCAGCCATGCTGACAAGTACGGCAGCACGCCTGCGCACGAGGCTGTGGCTGGGGGACGCGTGGAGGCGCTGAGGATGCTGCAGGATGCCGGCGCGGACCTCAGCCATGCTACCAATGATGGCCGCACGCCCGCGCACGTGGCTGCGGGTGAGGGACAGATGGAGGCGCTGAGGATGGTTTTGAATGATGCTGGCACAAAGGTGGATGCAGAGGACGGGGATGGCCGCACCTCATTGACAGTGGCATTGGCAGGGGGTCATGAGAGCGTTGTGGCGGCGCTGCTGGAGGCGGGAGCTGGAGTGAACGCGGGCTCGGGGCAGCGGCCGCTCCACGGGGCGGCGGAGAGGGACACGGTGGAGGTGGTGAGGAAGCTTGTGGAGAAGGGTGCGGAGGTGGACGCGGAGGACGGTGAGGGCCGCACGGCGCTGACGGTGGCGTTGGCATTCGGGCAGGAGGGTGTGGCTCGGGCGCTGCTGGAGGCGGGGGCTGGAGTGAACGCGGGCACGGGGCAGCGGCCGCTCCACGGGGCGGCCAAGAGGGGCACGATGGAGGTGGTGAAGGAGTTTATGGAGAAGGGTGTGGAGGTGGACGTGGAGGACAGAGAGGGCTGCACGGCGCTGACGGTGGCGTTGGCATTCGGGCAGGAGGGTGTGGCTCGGGCGCTGCTGGAGGCGGGGGCTGGAGTGAATGTGGGCATGGGGCGGCGGCCGCTCCATGCGGCGGCGGAGAAGGGCACGGTGGAGATGGTGAGGGAGCTTGTGGAGAAGGGTGCAGAGGTGGACGCGGAGGACAGGGAGGGCCGCACGGCGCTGACGGTGGCGCTGGCAGGAGGTAACGAGGCTGTGGCTCGGGCGCTGCTGGAGGCGGGGGCTGGAGTGAACGCGGGCATGGGGCGGCGGCCGCTCCACGCGGCGGCAGAGAGGGGCATGGCGGAGATGGTGAGGGAGCTTGCGGGCAAGGGTGCGAAGGTGGACGCGGAGGACAGGGAGGGCCGCACGGCGCTTCAGTGCTTGCTGCTTGCTCCGGAGCTCTCCCCTGCTTACACATTCGTGGGTGGGGACTCGAAGGGCTCCGCAGTGGTTGGCCTCACAATTGATGGAGGCGCTACCAAGATGGCCACCATGAAACACGCCGTGAGCCGCTGGGCGCTGAAGATCGTGAAGACGAAACCAAACGTGGGCTTTGGTGTGGCTATCCCAGGCGCCGCCCTCGAGGTGGACAGGACGCAGAACCCGGGACTGTTCTACTTCCGTGATGGTGGCTTGGGCCATTTCAGGATGCTCGCGGGGGGCACCGTGGTGGACCGGAAGCTTGCGCTTTTCGAGCGGGGTGGACTGACTGGTGGCGATGTGTTGCACTTCGTGCTGCGGGGCGCGGTGCTCGAGGTGGCCCGGAACGACAGCCCCTTCGAGGAGGCCTTCACGGAGCTGCCTGCTGGTGTGGTGCCGCTTGTGCAGATTGGCGATTTCCGGCAGAAGGTGGAGCTGGTGGGCAGTGCGCGAGCAAGGTGTTGGAGGCTTGTTGAGGATCTGTCTTTGCTGATCGAGATGGGGGCGGATGTGAATGCGGGTAAAGGGCAGCGGGCGCTCCATCTGGCTGCAAAGGACGGCCTACATGAGGCGGTGAGGCAGCTGCTGGATGCGGGTGCGGAGCTTGGGCGTGCCGACGACGATGGTGCACTGCCTGCGTGGTTGGCGTGTAGTGGAGGCAGCTTGGAGACGGTGCGGATGATGAAGGAGGTGGGGGCGGACTTTGGCGGCGCTGTGCAATGGGCGGAGGCGGGCGGTCAGTGCTTCTCAGCCGAAATTTTGCAACTTCTAGCACGCACGGGGGTGTGGCCATGGGAGCGTTTTCTGCCTCTGGTATTTGACCTCCGGGTCGGTATCAGCAGGGCAGGAGAGCGGTGCGGAGTTCGTCATTGGACTCTGCGTCGGGAAGGGCACTCCGCCTCCAAGCGGTCCCTCCTGGTACGCGTGCGCAGCCGGACTGAAGGCTGCTGCACGGCTAAATGGAGTGCCACCCCCGTCCCGCCCCTTGGGCGGCCGGGTTGTCCTTGTGCCTGTTCTGTACTTGTTTGCTTTTTGTGCTTCGTCGCCCTGTGTCCGTTTCTCTTCCCCCTTCTGTCTTGAATTTGTGCACTCGTGCTTTTCGTTTGGCAGCTAGGCCCTCCGTTCAGTGTTGCACCAACCTTGTGCAGCTCCTGCCTGCCGGCCCTCTCCCCCTCTTCCCCTCTTGGCTGCTGTCTCTCTGCCCCCTCTCCTGGTCTGTGGCATGTTGCTCTCTGCTCCCCCTTGCCTCTTGCCTCGGCAGCCCCCTGCTTGCCTCCTCCTCCTTCCCGCTCGCCTTTGCTCGAGCCATGGCAGCCTCCTGCTTGCCGGCTCTCCTCCCCCCGCCCATCTTCTTCCCTTGAGCCACGGCTGCCTCCCGCTCGCTTCTGCTTGCTGCCCCTTTGTTCCTTGGCCTAGCCCCGGTCCAGCTCTGTTCTGAGATGCTCTTCGTGCTTCGTCGCCCTGCTTTGCTTGCTTCTGCTGGCCTCTGCTGGTTGCTCCCCCTCTGTTCCTCGGCTTGGCCGCCTCATGTGCGTCGGCCTGCCTCCCGTCTCGCCTCGTCCCTCTCTCCCCCCTGCGTTTGCCCTGTCCCCCTGTCCCCTGTCCCCCCAGGCGTCTGGACATTCCAGCACCCTGCCACGCTTGGGAACGACCCCGATGATGCGTCCGTCCCCTGCGTCTGCCTCTCTCTTCCTCCCTCCCGCGCTCCCCTGCTTCCCTGGAGTGCTGTCTGTCCCTCGTCGCCCCTCGCTTGCCTGCCTTGCCTTGTGGGAAATTCATTCCCGGGTGTTGTGACTTGCTGATGAGTGACGCTTGGCTGAGTGTGGGGCTCGGAGGGGGGGTGGTGCGGCCGGCGGCTGGGGCTCGGAAGGGGTGTGGTGCATTGCTTGGCTGGAGTGTGGGGCGCGGCAGTGTTGCGATGCGTGGCCTGAGTGTGGGACCCGGCGGAGGTGTGTACAGCTTGAGTGTGGGGTGGCTTGGGGTGGCGCATGGCTTGGGTGGGACACAACAAGGGTGCGGTGCATGGCCTGAGTGGGGGGACCGGCAGGATGTGGCGCATGGCGTGGGTGCGGGGCACGGCTTGGGTGTGGCGCATCGGTGGCCTGAGTGTTGGACACGACAAGGGGTGTGGTGCATGGCACGGCGAGTGTGGGTTGCGGCTTGGGTGTGGCGCATGGTGGCTGAGTGTTGCAGAGCCACAGCTTAAGGGTGGTATGGCATGAGTGTGGGTTGCGGCTTGGGTGTGGCGCATCGGTGGCCTGATTGTGGGACACGGCAAGGGGTGTGGCGCATCGATGGTCTGAGTGTGGGACACGGCTGGGTGTGGTGCCTTTTGACTGGCGTTTCCCCTGGGCCCGATGGGGGCGAAGCATTCCGGGGCCGAGGCCGTGTGGCGAGACGGCCGCGTGGCGCTGCGCGAGGGCCGGGTCTGGACTGAGCCCCGATGTGGCCTGCGGGCGTACAGGGGTGTGAGCCGGACGGCGCCACGCGGCCGGGGCGCTTTGCCCTCTGTGGGACACGGCGTGGGTGTGGCGCGTCGGTGGCCTGAGTGTGGGACACGGCTTGGGAGTGGCGCATGGCGTGAGCGTGGGACACGGCTTGGGTGTGGTGCATTGGCGGCATGGTGTCGGACACGGCTTGGGTGTGGTGCATAACTGAAGTCGTGGGACACGGCTTGGGTGTGGTGCATCGGTGGCCTGAGTTTGGACACGGCTTGGGTGTGGCATATGGCGTGAGCATGGGGTGTGGATTGGGTGTAGCGCATCGGCGGCCTGAGTGTGGGACACGGCTGGGTGTGGCGCATGACATGAGCGTGGGACACGGCAAGGGGTGTGGCGCATCGGCGGCCTGAGTATGGGACACGGCTGGGTGTGGTGCCTTCTGACTGGCGTCACCCCCGGGCCCGGTGAGGGCATAGCATTCCGGGGCCGAGGCCGTGTGGCGAGACGGCCGCGTGGCGCTGCGCGAGGGCCGGGTCTGGACTGAGCCCCGATGTGGCCTGCGGGCGTACAGGGGTGTGACCCGGACGGCGCCACGCGGCTGGGGCGCTTTGCCCTCTGTGGGACACGGCGTGGGTGTGGCGCATTGGTGGCCTGAGTGTCGACACGGCTTGGATGTAGCGCATGGTCTGAGTGTTGGACACGGCTTGGGGTGTGGCGCATCGGCGGCCTGAGTGTGGGACACGGCTGGGTGTGGTGCATGGCGTGAGCGTGGGGTGCGGCTTGGGTTTGGCGCTTTGGTGGCCTGAGTGTGGGGCATGGCGGGGGTGTGGCGCATGGCTTTTGGGTGGAAGTGGCGAGGAGGTGGCGCATGGCCTGTGGGCGGGGTGTGGCAAGGGTGCGGTGCATGGCCTTTGCGTGGGGCACGGCAAGGGGGTGCTGCATTGCCTGAGTGTGGGACACGGCGGGGGTGTGCTGCATGGCTTGGGTGTGGGGCGCTGGAGGCTTTTTCTCTATTTGGCGTGAGTGTGGGGTGTGGATTGGGTGTGGCGCATCGATGGCCTGAGTGTGGGGCGTGGCAAGGGCGTGGCTCGTGGCTTTTGCTTGGAGATCGTAGGTGTGCTTTTGCATGGCTGCAGTCCGGGGATCGTGGGGGGCGTTGCACGGAGCATGCGTGGGGTGTGATGTGTGGGTTGCGCGTGTAGTGTGGCTCTGGACGTGGTGCATGGCCTGGGCGCTGGGCGCGGTCGGGGTGTGAGACCTGCATGACCAGGAGCGCCCACCCGCCCGGTGTGGATTTCCCTGGTGCCCCTTCCTCCTTCTTCCAATCCTTGCCCTTCTTGCCTTGATCGCCTCTAGCTCGCCTCTGTGACGGGCCCTGTGCCCTGTAGGCTTGGTAGAACCGGACCTTGTAAGTAATATTTATTATTTTTTCTCTCTGTGTGGCTCCTTCTCCTGGTCTTGAGTGCCCTGCCTTGCGCGCCCCTTCCTTTGTCCGCAGTTGGTCGTGCATGCTCTGGCAGGCCGCTCAGAGGCTGGGCGAGCCGGAGTGTGCGCCAGAGTGTGCGGCGTGGCGTGGTGTGGTGCATGGCATGAGTGTGCGCTGCAGCTGGGGCTGGAGCGTTGCCAGAATGTGCGGAGTGGCTGGTGTGGTGCTTGGCATGAGTGTGCGCTACAGCTGGGGCTTGAGCGTTGCCAGAATGTGCGATGTGGACGGTGTGGTGCATAGAATGAGTGCGCGCTGCAGCTGGGGCTTGAGCGTTGCCAGAATGTGCGGAGTAGCTGGTGTGGTGCATGGCTTGAGCATGTGGCACGGCTTGGGAGTGGGGCTGGGCCCGAGCATGTGGCACAGCTGGGGGTGTGGTGCTGGGCCTGGGCAGGCGGCGAGGCTGGGGAGTGGGTCGTGGCTTGAACAAGCCGCGGCTGGGGTGTGGGGCTGGGCCGGAGAATGCGGTGTGGCAGGGGCGTTGAGCGAGGCCCGAGTTTTGTTGAGTGGCTGGGTGTGGTGCATGGCTGAGCTTTGGCACGGCTCGGGTGTGGATCAAGGCCTGAGCATGTTACACGGCTGGTGGTGTGGTGCAGGGCTTGGGCCTGCGGCACGGCTGGGGGTGTGGAGCGTGGCCCGAGTTTGCGGAGTGTCTGGGTGTGGTGCATGGTATGACCACGCCACGGCTGGGGCCGAGGGGCATGGCTTGAGCATTTGGCACGGCTGGGGGGGTGGGGCCGGGCTTGAGCATGCGGCGCGGCTGGGCTGTGGGAGCACGCCGCGGCTGGTGGAGTGGGGCGTGGCTTGAGCTTGCGGCGCGACCGGGGTCTGGGTCAGGGCTTGATCACGCCACGGCTGGGGGGGGTGGGCGGGGCTTGAGCATGCGGCGCGACTGGGGGTGCGGGTCATGGCCTGAGCTTGCGGCATGGCTCGGGTGTGGCGCAGGACTTGGGCGTGTGGCACGCCTGGGGAGTGGGGCATGGGGCGAGCTTGGGCCGTGGCTGGGGTGGGTTGCGGGACTTGAACATGCGGCTTGGCTGGCGGTGTGCTTGGTCTGAGCTTGCGACACGGCTGTGGTGCTCTGATTGGCCTTTGCGTGGTGCGTGGCGTGGTGGCTTGCATGGCTTGATCACGAGGCACGGCTGGGTTGCGCTGACTGGCCCCTTGCGTGATGCGCGGTGTGGCGTCGTTTTGGCTTCTGGGTGACCGCTAGGCTTGCTTTGGAGCCCCCCCCTCTGCCTCTTGTCCCCTTCTCTGGCAGCAGGCTGCGGGCTTGGTCGCCTCAACTGGGTTTCACCTTCCCCCCTTGCCCCCCCCTTTTGATCCTCCTCGTCTGCATCTGCCTGTGGAAACCGTCTTTGCCCTTGCCTTGTCGTGTCCTGCCCCTCCCCGCCCTCCTTGTCCCCGGCATGGCCTGTGGCTCCCCTGCTTCCCCCCCCCCCTGCGGGGCTTGCAGGCGGAGCATGAGCAGCGGGAGGAGGCGGACAAAGCGACCTTGCTTACAGCTGCGGCGGGTGACCTCTTGGTCCTCACGTGCCGGCTAGTGTCCCCCCGGGAGGAGATGGGTCCTCCTCCGCCTCCGCCTCCGCTTCCGCCTCCGCCCCCGCCTCCGCCCCCACCTCCGCCTCCGCCTCCGCCCGTGGTCTTCACGTGTCGGCTAGTGTCCCCCCGGGAGGAGATGGGTCTCTCCCCGCTTGCGGGTTGAGGGGCTGTTCTCTGCTTGACCGCGGTAGGAGTCGTGCCGAGGCACCTCAGGCAGTGGTCTTCACGCAGTAGATCCCTCTCGAGACCTCTGCCCTGAACGGCTAGCGCCTGACCCCGGGCGGCGCATCCTCACTCTTCATTCAGGCATCCGGGTCGTAACATCTACTTATAATCAGAAGCCTATCCCATTCCGAAATTCCGATTGCTGTGGATACCCTGCGTTCCATGTCTTGAATGCCTTGCTCGTGTATGCCCTGTGGGGTGGGGCTCCAAGGCGCCCCGCCCCCCTGAGCCGGCCTGTGGGTTGTTTTCATCCCGGCTCGGGACGTGCACGCCATCCTAGGGTATGAGGTGGGTACGGGGTGCGCCGTCTCGGGAGGTGGGTGTGGGGGGGGTTGGTGGGCTCTACTACCTTTCAGCATCTACCGCAAGGGGGTGAACGCTGCTACTAATTGCTCTTGTGTGCCCGTCACCCCGGGGGGGGTTGCTGTCGCGTCGCTAGCCCCGAGCGCATTGCACTTCGCCTCGGCGGGTCTACCACACCCTACCACAACGCTCGATTCCTACCTCGGTCCTCGCCAACCTCAGCCCTCAGTTTGGCATGGCACCGTATCTTGCATTCCGCGCCGCGAGACTCTGGGCCTGGTCTTGATCCCCGACGTGGCTGCTGCGGCGGACACACAGGGGTGGGGTCTGTGCTCTCGCCGGCCGCGTTGAGTCTTCCCGTACATTGCCAAGGTCCAGTGCATTGCATGCCGGCCCGGTTTTTTCCGTGATCCTCGAACGCCAACCTGGTTGCGGTGCGTGGGTGTGGGGGAGGGGGGGCAGCGCTGGGAACTCCTGGACGTGGGATTGGGGTAGCGCGCCACGCAGTGGGTCTCAGCGCACCGGGAACGGGATGGTTTTTCTTGGGCCCGCGCGGCACAGCACTCGCGCTCAGCCTTCATTGACGTTGCACTTGGGTAGCTAGGACTCTCTCGGGCGGCCAGGACGCCTCCACTTTCTTTTTTGGGGATAACGGCCGTGAAACGCCATGGCGAGACTCGCCCCCCTGGTGCCTTTTGACTGGCGTCCCCCCCGGGCCCGGTGGGGGCGAAGTATCCCGGGGTTGAGGCTGATTGGCGAGACGGCCGCGTGGCTCTGCGCGAGGGCCGGGTCTGGACTGAGCCCCGATGAGGCCCGCGGGCGCACAGGGGTGTGACCCGGACGGCGCGGTGCCACGCGGCCGTGGCGCTTTGGCCTCGGCCCCGCAATCCTTCGCCCCTCAAGGGATCCCCGGTCGCCCGGTGCGTTCTCTAGGAGGCGTGAACCGATTTATGGTGGGGGAGGGCGGACGGATCCGGGGAGGGAAGGCCGGGGCGTCCGAACAAGCCACCCTCCCTGAAAGCTCCATGCCTAATGCCGGTCGCCGCCAGCAATGGTGCCACACGTACCTTGAGTATATCGTGGTAGGCCGTACTTGGCTACGAGCGCACGTGGACGGGGTGGCGTGGCAGCCATCCGCACTCCTGAACGAGGAACTCCGCTGAGGAGCGGCCTTGGGAGCAAGTCCATATAAGTGTCTCGCCGGAGCGACGGTCAAAGCTACTCTAATGCTAATGCTAATGACGGCCTCACGCCTGCGCACAAGGCTGCGGGTGAGGGACGCGTGGAGGTGCTGAGGATGCTGCAGGATGCCGGCGTGGACATCAGCCATGCTGACAAGTACGGCTACACGCCTGCGCACTCGGCTGCGGCTGGGGGAAGCGTGGAGGCGCTGAGGATGCTGCAGGATGCCGGCGCGGACCTCAGCCATGCTGACAAGTACGGCAGCACGCCTGCGCACGAGGCTGTGGCTGGGGGACGCGTGGAGGCGCTGAGGATGCTGCAGGATGCCGGCGCGGACCTCAGCCATGCTACCAATGATGGCCGCACGCCCGCGCACGTGGCTGCGGGTGAGGGACAGATGGAGGCGCTGAGGATGGTTTTGAATGATGCTGGCACAAAGGTGGATGCAGAGGACGGGGAGGGCCGCACCTCATTGACAGTGGCATTGGCAGGGGGTCATGAGAGCGTTGTGGCGGCGCTGCTGGAGGCGGGAGCTGGAGTGAACGCGGGCACGGGGCAGCGGCCGCTCCACGGGGCGGCGGAGAGGGGCACGGTGGAGGTGTTGAGGAAGCTTGTGGAGAAGGGTGCGGAGGTGGACGCGGAGGACGGTGAGGGCCGCACGGCGCTGACGGTGGCGTTGGCATTCGGGCAGGAGGGTGTGGCTCGCGTTTATATCGCGGTTTTGGGGGCGTTTCCTGCCTCTGGTATTTGACCTCCGGGTCGGTATCAGCAGGGCAGGAAAGCGGTGCAGAGTTCATTGGACTCTGTGTTGGAAAGGGCACTCCGCCTCCACGCGGTTCCTCCTGGTACACGTGCTCAGCCGGACTGTAGGCTGTGTCACGGCTAAATGGAGTGCCACCCCCGTTCCGCCTACTTGGCGAACGGGTTGTCCCTGTCTTTGTTGTGTTGCCCTTGATGTGCTGGTTTGTCGTTTATTGGCGAACGAGGTACCCCTGCGGAGGGCTCTCTCCCTTTCCGCAGGATGCAGGGTTCGGGGCTACTTTGCCCTGGCCCAGGAGCTGTCTGTGGCTGATTGGTTTTTCCCCCTCCGGTTGTCCTGTTGCCCTCGGTCCCCTCCTGTCCTTGCCGCGCCGGTCTCGTGCCGGCGTGGGCTCCCCTCTTTGTGAAAACCTGCCTCCCCCCTCCCTGGCTCTTTCCCCAGCTCCGGGTCGGCCGGCTCTGGCCTCGGCTATAGGGTGATAACAGTGCTCGTACTGGAGCTGGCCCCCCCCTGAGTCATGGCAGCCTCTTGCTTGCCGGCTCTCCTCCCCCCGCCCTCCTTCCCTTGTGCATGGCAGCCTCTTGCTTGCCGGCTTTTCTCCCCCCTCCCCACCTTACACTGAGCCAGGCAACCTGCCCACGCTTGCCGGCTCTCTCCTCCCCCGCCCTCCTTCCCTTGTGCCATGGCAGCCTCTTGCCGGCTCTCCTCCCCCCCGCCCTCCTTCCCTTGTGCCATGGCAACCTCTTGCTTGCCGGCTTTTCTCCCCCCTCCCCCTGCCCCTTGAGCCTTGGCAGCCTCTTGCTCACCTTGCTGAGGCTCCGCGCTCGGCAGGCTTCCTCCTGACGCGGCTTGAGCCTCGGGCCCGGCTGGCTCTCCTGCCGTGGCTCGGGGCTCTGTGCTTGGCAGGTTCCCTGCCTTGGTCTGGCGTGGGCTTTGTTCCTCGCGGGCTTTTGTGGCAGGGCTTGGGCATGTGTTCGCCAAGCTCTCTTGTCTCCTGCCTTCTTGGATGGCGCTTCCCCAGCGGGTTGGCTGGTTGGCGTGTTGTGTTTGGCTTGGTTTGGGGCTTGGTGGGTGGCAGGGGTGTTCCTGCCTGGCCTGAGTGCAAGATGTGACAGGGGCACGGTGCTTGGCTTTGGGTTGAGACTTGGCTTTGGTGGAGCGCATGGTTTGGGTGTGGGGCATGGCTGTCGTGTGGGTCTTGTCTTGGGTTTGGGGCATGGCTGGAGTGTGGGGCTTGGCCTGGGTGTGGGGCATGGCTGGAGGCGTGCATGATCAGGAGCGCCCGCCCTCTCTCTTTGGCTCGTCCTTTTGCTCCTTCCCTCCCTCTCCTCGCTTCCCCTGCCCTCGTCGCTCCTTGTGATGGGCCCACCGCCCTTTAGGCTAGGCTGCACCGGACCTCGTAAGTAATATTTATTCTTCTTAATTTGTCTTTCTTGCTCCTTGCCCCCATTCTTGCGCACGTCTCGCCCGGCAACCGTTGCTTTGCTGACTGTTGTATTCGACTGTGTGGCGCTTGGCTCGAGTGCGGGGCGTGGCTGGGGCTCATTGCGTGGCCTGCGTGATGGGCGCGGCTGGAGTGTGGTGCATGCCTTGAGTGTAGCGCGTCGGTGGAGGCGGACCGCGTTCGTATCCTGGATGAAGTGGAGAGGAATGGCGGTGGATGTGCTGCGGTGAACGCGCTTGCGCGGGGAGCAGTCAGTGGTTCTTTTGTGGGCATGCATGAGAGGGAGGTGCTGGCAACGGCGTGTGGCAATCCAGCCCCGTTGGCGGCGCTGTGCTCGCTGCAACCTGTCGGAGAGCGCCATGTGCATGCGTTGTGCGCAGCGGCTGCTTTTGGGTTTTTGAACCCCCTTCGGAGCCTTATTGCAACAGGGGTGGGGCTGGATAGCGCGAACAATGCCAAAGGTGCAACTGCCCTCATGTACGCAGCAGAGGGGGGCCATGGCTGGGCGGTGCGTGCACTGCTCGACGATGGCGCCAATCCAAACTTGCGACGTGATGATGGCTGGGCACCGCTGAGCTTTGCTGCGAATGGGGGACACGTGTCTCCTGCAGTGTGCGCGAACAATGCCGTCCTTCTCGCATTCCGGGGCCGAGGCCGTGTGGCACGACGGCCGTGTGGCGCTGCGCGAGGGCCAGGTCTGGACTGAGCCCCGATGTGGCCTGCGGGCGTACAGGGGTGTGACCCGGACGGCGCCACGCGGCTGGGGCGCTTTGCCCTCTGTGGGACACGGCGTGGGTGTGGCGCATTGGTGGCCTGAGTGTCGACACGGCTTGGATGTAGCGCATGGTCTGAGTGTTGGACACGGCTTGGGGTGTGGCGCATCGGCGGCCTGAGTGTGGGACACGGCTGGGTGTGGTGCATGGCGTGAGCGTGGGGTGCGGCTTGGGTTTGGCGCTTTGGTGGCCTGAGTATGGGGCATGGCGGGGGTGTGGCGCATGGCTTTTGTGTGGAAGTGGCGAGGAGGTGGCGCATGGCCTGTGGGCGGGGTGTGGCAAAGGTGCGGTGCATGGCCTTTGCGTGGGGCACGGCAAGGGGGTGCTGCATTGCCTGAGTGTGGAACACGGCGGGGGTGTGCTGCATGGCTTGGGTGTGGGGCGCTGGAGGCTTTTTCTCTGTTTGGCGTGAGTGTGGGGTGTGGATTGGGTGTGGCGCATCGATGGCCTGAGTGTGGGGCGTGGCAAGGGCGTGGCTCGTGGCTTTTGCTTGGAGATCGTAGGTGTGCTTTTGCATGGCTGCAGTCTGGGGATCGTGGGGGGCGTTGCACGGAGCATGCGTGGGGTGTGATGTGTGGGTTGCGCGTGTAGTGTGGCTCTGGGCGTGGTGCATGGCCTGGGCGCTGGGCGCGGTCGGGGTGTGAGACCTGCATGACCAGGAGCGCCCACCCGCCCGGTGTGGATTTCCCTGGTGCCCCTTCCTCCTTCTTCCAATCCTTGCCCTTCTTGCCTTGATCGCCTCTAGCTCGCCTCTGTGACGGGCCCTGTGCCCTGTAGGCTTGGTAGAACCGGACCTTGTAAGTAATATTTATTATTTTTCCTCTCTGTGTGGCTCCTTCTCCTGGTCTTGAGTGCCCTGCCTTGCGCGCCCCTTCCTTTGTCCGCAGTTGGTCGTGCATGCCCTGGCAGGCCGCTCGGAGGCTGGGCGAGCCAGAGTGTGCGCCAGAGTGTGCGGAGTGGCGTGGTGTGGTGCATGGCATGAGTGTGCGCTGCAGCTGGGGCTGGAGCGGTGCCAGTATGTGCGGAGTGGCTGGTGTGGTGCTTGGTTTGAGTGTGCGCTGCAGCTGGGGCTCGAGCGTTGCCAGAATGTGTGTGTGGACGGTGTGGTGCATGGCATGAGTGCGCGCTGCAGCTGGGGCTTGAGCGTTGCCAGAATGTGCGGAGCGGCTGGTGTGGTGCATGGCTTGAGCATGTGGCACGGCTTGGGAGTGGGGCTGGGCCTGAGCATGTGGCACGGCTGGGGGTGTGGTGCTGGGCCTGGGCAGGCGGCGAGGCTGGGGAGTGGGTCGTGGCTTGAACAAGCCGCGGCTGGGGTGTGGGGCTGGGCCGGAGCATGCGGTGGGGCTGGGGCGTTGAGCGAGGCCCGAGTTTTGTTGAGTGGCTGGGTGTGGTGCATGGCTGAGCTTTGGCACGGCTCGGGTGTGGATCAAGGCCTGAGCATGTGACACGGCTGGTGGTGTGGTGCAGGGCTTGGGTCTGCGGCACGGCTGGGGGTGTGGAGCGTGGCCCGAGTTTGCGGAGTGTCTGGGTGTGGTGCATGGTCTGACCACGCCACGGCTGGGGCCGAGGGGCATGGCTTGAGCATTTGGCACGGCTGGGGGGGTGGGGCCGGGCTTGAGCATGCGGCGCGGCTGGGTTGTGGGAGCACGCCGCGGCTGGTGGAGTGGGGCGTGGCTTGAGCTTGCGGCGCGACCGGGGTCTGGGTCAGGGCTTGATCACGCCACGGCTGGGGGGGGTGGGCGGGGCTTGAGCATGCGGCGCGACTGGGGGTGCGGGTCATGGCCTGAGCTTGCGGCATGGCTCGGGTGTGGCGCAGGACTTGGGCGTGTGGCACGCCTGGGGAGTGGGGTTTGGGGCGAGCTTGGGCCGTGGCTGGGGTGGGTTGCGGGACTTGAACATGCGGCTTGGCTGGGGGTGTGCTTGGTCTGAGCTTGCGACACGGCTGTGGTGCTCTGATTGGCCTTTGCGTGGTGCGTGGCGTGGTGGCTTGCGTGGCTTGATCACGAGGCACGGCTGGGTTGCGCTGACTGGCCCCTTGCGTGATGCGCGGTGTGGAGTCGGTTTGGCTTCTGGGTGACCACGAGGCTTGCTTTGGAGCCCCCCTCCCTGCCCCTTGTCCCTTTCTCTTGCAGCAGGCTGCGGGCTTGGGCGCCTCCCCTGGTTTTCACCTCCCCCCTTGCCCCCCCCTGCGCTCCTTCTCGTCTGCTGCTGCCTGTGGAGACCCTCTTTGCCCTTGCCTTGCCGTGTCCTGCCCCTCCCCGCCCCTCCTTGTCCCCGGCATGGCCTGTCGCTCCCTTGCTCCCCCACCCCCCCCCTGCGGGGCTTGCAGGCGGACCATGAGACGCGGGAGGAGGCGGACAAAGCGACCTTGCTCACAGCTGCGGCGGGTAACCTCTTG
>LGRX02016222.1:0-12394 GCA_001247695.2 Cymbomonas tetramitiformis
TGGCGATGACAGGGTCAACGGCCTTGGCGATGACAGGGTCAACGGCCTTGGCGGTGACAGGGTCCACGGCCTTGGCGATGACAGGGTCAACGGCCTTGGCGATGACAGGGTCAACGGCCTTGGCGGTGACAGGGTCCACGGCCTTGGCGATGACAGGGTCAACGGCCTTGGCGATGACAGGGTCACGACGCAGCGATGACTCAGGGTCCACACGGCCTTGGCGATGACAGGGTCACGGCCTTGGCGATGATGGGGTCCTGACCTTGGCGATGACAGGGTCACGGCCTTGGCGATGACAGGCTGGTCCACGGCCTTGGCGATGACAGGAGTCCGCGGCCTTGGCGATGACAGGGTCCACGGCCTTGGCGATGACAGGGTCAACGGCCTTGGCAGCCCGGCAGGGTCCACGGCCTTGCGATGACAGGGTCCACGGCCTTAGCGATGACAGGGTCCACGGCCTTGGCGATGACAGGGTCCACGGCCTTGGCGATGACAGGGTCACGGCCTTGGCGATGACAGGGTCCTGACCTTGGCGATGACAGGGTCACGGCCTTGGAGATGACAGGGTCAGCCCATGGCGATGAGCCCCGAGGTCATGACCTTGGCGATGACAGGGTCATGACGCTTGGCGATGACGGTCCTGACGCCCAGGCGAGTGACAGGGTCCACGGCCTTGGCGGTGACAGGGTCACGGCCTTGGCGTGACAGGGTCACGGCCTTAGCGATGACAGGGTCACGGCCTTGGCGATGGCAGGGTCACGGCCTTGGCGATGACAGGGTCAACGGCCTTGGCGATGACAGGGTCCACGGCCTTGGCGATGACAGGGTCCACGGCCTTGGCGATGACAGGGTCCACGGCCTTGGCGATCACAGGGTCAACGGCCTTGGCGATCACAGGGTCAACGGCCTTGGCGATCACAGGGTCAACAGCCTTGGCAATCACAGTGATTTATAGAGCTGCACAACTTAAACTGGTCCGTTCATTTTTAATAGTGGTAACTTTCCGAATCTGACAGTCCATATAAGATTCCAGAGATCAAAGTACGATACAGTCCTTTTCGCTCCCCAGGAATCTCTTAGGACCTTCCGATGTTCCCGATCTAAAAAACCTTGGACGGCTCAACTTTAGTTGGGCACCCCTAGTGAATTACCCGACTGGACGAGGGCAGTGTGTCACCAGACTGGACGACGGCAGTGCGTCACCTGCCTGTAGGATGGCAGTGCGTCATCCGCCTGTAGGATGGCAGTGCGTCACCCGCCTGAATGATGGCAGTGCGCACCCGCCTGAATGATGGCAGTGCGCACCCGCCTGAATGATGGCAGTGCGCACCCGACTGAATGATGGCAGTGCGCACCCGACTGAATGATGGCAGTGCGCACCCCCCTGAATGATGGCAGTGCGCACCCGACTGAATGATGGCAGTGCGTCACCCGCCTGAATGATGGCAGTGCGCACCCGCCTGAATGATGGCAGTGCGCACCCGCCTGAATGATGGCAGTGCGCACCCGCCTGAATGATGGCAGTGCGCACCTGCCTGATTGATGGCAGTGCGCACCCGACTGAATGATGGCAGTGCGCACCCGCCTGAATGATGGCAGTGCGCACCCGCCTGAATGATGGCAGTGCGCACCCGCCTGAATGATGGCAGTGCGCACCCACCTGAATGATGGCAGTGCGCACCCGCCTGAATGATGGCAGTGCGTCACCCGCCTGAATGATGGCAGTGCGTCACCCGCCTGAATGATGGCAGTGCGCACCCGCCTGAATGATGGCAGTGCGCACCCGCCTGAATGATGGCAGTGCGCACCCGCCTGAATGATGGCAGTGCGCACCCGCCTGAATGATGGCAGTGCGCACCCGCCTGAATGATGGCAGTGCGCACCTGCCTGATTGATGGCAGTGCGCACCCGACTGAATGATGGCAGTGCGCACCCGCCTGAATGATGGCAGTGCGCACCCGCCTGAATGATGGCAGTGCGCACCCGCCTGAATGATGGCAGTGCGCACCCACCTGAATGATGGCAGTGCGCACCCGCCTGAATGATGGCAGTGCGCACCCGCCTGAATGATGGCAGCGCGCACCCGCCTGAATGATGGCAGTGCGCACCCACCTGAATGATGGCAGTGCGCACGATGCGGCTGCTGTAGTAGTTGCACATTACTCTCTGAATATCCTCGCTGCTCTTCACTCCCCCGAGGTCTTGGCTTAACACAAACGCGTCCTGATCCACCAGAACCCCCGACACCCTCTCACCGTGCGTCCTGCACACCGAGGCCACTGCGGGCAGGCGGCGCGGTGGACTGCATTGCATTTGTATGCCTGGGAGCATCTAACGACGCCTCTCAACACAAAACAGCTGAACAGGGTGTGCATCCAAGGGGATTCCGAATCTTCAACCCCCCAATGGCCCCCATCGTTGCTACACGGCTTTGTACCATATGGGACCCTCGGGACCCTCGAGTAGGGGTTAGGGCAAAGGGGGGCCTGGTTGCTTGAGTGGGGTCACCTCAATGGCTTGGCAGCCGCCTTGGCCGAGGTTTGGCATCATTGGGTGGCAAGCATCCCCCAGCAGAGTGACACACCCGTCGGTCCAGCTCTGTCCAAAGCCTCCCACTGTGACCCTCAGCTCAAGCTCCTGAGACTCGGGGCAGCGGCGTGCAGCCTGCCTCTACCAGGCCCCCCCATGCGCAGCACGTGGATGCTCCGTGCGGCCTCTCACTGCCCATACTGTCCCGGCAAGGCAGGAGTGCGAGAAACCCCCATCCAACCACGCATCTGCAGATAGTGCGCAATCTCAAACCCCCATCCAATCACGCATCTGCAGATAGTGTGCAATCTCAAACCCCCATCCAATCACGCATCTGCAGATAGTGTGCAATCTCAAACCCCCATCCAATCACGCATCTGCAGATAGTGTGCAATCTCAAACCCCATCTAATCACGCATCTGCAGATAGTGTGCAATCTCAGACCCCCATCCAATCACGCATCTGCAGATAGTGTGCAATCTCAGACCCCCATCCAATCACGCATCTGCAGATAGTGTGCAATCTCAAACCCCCATCCAATCACGCATCTGCAGATGGTGTGAAATCTCAGACCCCCATCCAATCACACAGCTGAAATTTTAAATACTTTTCACCAATTGCAACAAACTCTAGCCACATCGCCCACAGACAGCGGTGCCTGCCCTCATCGAGGATCACAGCTCACACTTTTGCACTGCTCTCATCCCACCGTAAGACGGCTTGATAGATCCGGCGACAGGCACTTACACTGCAGCTTCACACCTATTATGCTCCAATTGAGTGCTGTATGAACAACACATGCAAAGATGTGTGCTCCACGTGGCGGCGCCTCGTGAGCTACCTTGAGCACGGAGGGCGGCCTCTCAAACAGCGGCCGCAGCTGCACCTCTTCGGGGTCGGTGTTGTCCAGCACCTGCGCTCCGAAACTACATTCATCCACCTCTCTCCGCTCGGCTGCGACAAGCGCTCAGTGATGAACACCTCGCCGCGTTCCCTCCACCAGATCTGCACACAATTCAAGAGCCTTCAGGGCAGTGGGCAGCGGCGGAGCGGCGTGCACGTGCGCAGGTGCACCGAGGCGGGAAGGCAAGCTTTCGGACCTGGTGGATCTCCGGACACCAGCCCTGCTCCAGCACCCGGCCAACCCAACCCAATCATCCTCCCGATGCTCAATGCGCCAGAATGTTCAACACATGGCACCGCCCGATTGATCCAGCCACACAATGGACTGGTATCTGTGCATCCACGCACCAACTGCATTCTGCTGCCCGCTCTCGCATACGCTACAAGCGCTTCGAGGTTCACCGCAGAAACTCGAAGCAGACTTTCAAACCTTGAGCACCACCAGGCCACCTCAGTCCTCGCGGTTAGCTTCCGGCACCGCTCGGCCACGTGTCTCCTTGTGGAGATGTTGGAGCACCACCAGGCCACGTCTCTCCTTGTGGAGATGTTGGAGCACCGTTTCGCCAAGTCTCTCCTTGTGGAGATGTTGGAGCACCGTTCGCCACGTCTCTGGGCCACTTGTGGCATGTTGGAGCACCGCTCGGCCACGTCTCTCCTTGTGGAGATGTTGGCACCGTCGTCACGTCTCTCCTTGTGGAGATGTGGAGCACCACTGGGCCACGCACCCTCCTTAGGAGATGTTGGAGCACCGTTGGCCACGCCTCCTGTGGAGATGTTGGAGCAACGCTTGGCCACGCCTCTCTGTGGAGATGCTGGCACCGCCGTCACGGATGCTGTTGGAGCAACGTTTGGCCACGTCCTCCTTGTGGAGATGTTGGAGCACCACCAGGCCACGTCTCTCCTTGTGGGAATGTTGGAGCACCGTTTGGCCACGTCTCTCCTTGTGGATGTTGGATTTGGCCACGTCTCTCCTGTGGAGATGTTGGAGCACCACCAGGCCACGTCTCCTCCTTGTGGGAGATTGGAGCAACGTTTGGCCACGCCTCCTTGTGGAGATGTTCGGACGTCAGCAAGCTGCACTCTCGGCCACGTCTCTCCTTGTGAAGATGTTGGAGCACCGTTTGGCCACGTCTCTCCTTGTGGAGATGTTGGAGCAACGTTTGGCCAAGTCAGCTTTTGTGGAAAGTTTGGAGCACCGCTCGCCCACATCAATCCATGGGGAGAGCTTGGCTACATTACTCTATGGGGAGAGCTTGGCCGCATTACTCTATGGGGAGAGCTTGGATCGCACGACTCCGGGGAGCAGCCACGGCTCACCTCGAACATGGCCTTCAAGGCCTCGATGGGCTTCTCGGGGCACTCGTCCTCCGGGGAGCCCCCGAGGAACACGTACCTGCCACGTGGCAGCCTCCCTGCCACTCTCAGCGTAGATGCGTACACCTCCCGGGCAAGCCATCTTAACTTGCTTGGTGCTTGTGGCGGCGACATCAACTCCCCAATCTCCCTCTTCTCCGACCCCGTTGTTGAGCACCAGGAGGGCCAGGTGGACGGGAGGGAGGCGTCACCATTGGATGCGCCCTTTCCCAGTGTCTGAGGTCACAAAATACTTGTCCGGGCCGATATACACCTGCTCCCGTGCAGCGAGGGCATCCGAGTGAGCGCAGCGCACGCGCGTCAGTATGCCTCAAGCTGTCCACATGTGGGTGGTGCTCGGTGCGCTGCTGCCACGCCGGGCACCTGGCACCGGGCTCTGCAGCACTGCGGCTGCTTCGGGAGGGCAGTCGGCTGCGGAGCCGGCGCCGGAACGCAGACAGAAAGGTCACACCAGGTGCAGTTGCGAGGGCCTGCAGCAGAGCGCAGGGGTCCACTGGGGACTCCCAGGTGCAGTTGCGAGGGCCTGCAGCAGAGCGCAGGGGTCCACCGGCGACTCCCAGGTGCAGTTGCGAGGGCCTGCAGCAGAGCGCAGGGGTCCACCGGGCGAGGGCCTGCAGCAGAGCGCAGGGGTCCACTGGGGATTCCAAGGCTTGAGCGCAGTGTGCGGGTTCCGTGCGGGGGCCACCGTGAGCGGCGCAAAAAAGCCCGTCGGGCGCAGATGTGGCGGGCGCAGGAGGTAGTGGCAGAAACGTGCCGCCCGAGAGCTGGCGCACCTTGTAGCCGGTCTCCCAGTAGTCCGCGGTTTTCATGACGGTGGTGCCAGCGTACACAGAAACGCCTGAGTAAGGTAGGCAGCGCTCAGGCTCGTTCCACATCTGCGCTCGCACTGACGACCAGATGCCGTCTGCTCCAACCAGCGCATCGAAATCCATCTGTGAAGCAACGGCAAGGCGTTAGGGCTGCTGGCAGAGCCGGAGGCCGGGCGAGGAGCGAGGCTCGAGGGAGCACCAGCCGGGAATCAGAAACACGACAAATTCCCCAAGCTCGTGCAGGATCCGCTTTTCGATGCAGGAAAAGGGAAACAGCCGCACTCACTTGGAGCACTCACTTGGAGCACTCACTTGGAGCACTCACTTGGAGCACTCACTTGGAGCACTCACTTGGAGCAGAGTGCGCGCAGGAGCGGGGGCACAGGGCCCTTCCTATGAAGAAGGGACGCGCCCGAAGCAAAAACCCAACGAGCAGCGAAATGCACCGATACGTTCGCGCAAGCGTATGAAAAAACTGACCCATCGACAGCAGCCGAGCACGCTGATACCCTTTACCCAGCAGGTAGATTATAGTGGGAGCTGCAACATGCTTAGCTGCGCTTCGAGATGTCGTGTGATGGGGTGTATCCACCCTATTGTTGTTCTTGTTCCTCAAGCCGGACCGTTCTACGCGCTCAACAACAGACCTCTGCGAGGGAAAGCCTTGAACAGAAAACTGTTGTGATGACGGGATGAGTGCCGCGACTGTGTCTCGAGAACCAAGTTTGAGAAACGTCCAGCGCACTCATCAGAGCCTGCGCGTCGAGAGCAGGCTCCACCTCTTTGCCGCCCTCCAGTTTAACAGTCACTCCTCCGTCAGTTTTCCGCTCGTACCCCACCACTGTAGTCTCATTTTGTACGACCTCATCATCGAGATTTTCGACTAGCAGCTCCTGAAGATCGGAGCGGTCGATGACCCCAGTGTAAGGCAGCCCGAGCTCCTCTGGCAGCTCCTTGATCGCGTTAAACGCGCAGTACCTGACCACCACGCGCGCTCCGACCTTCAGGAGCATTTTACGAAAGCGTACTTACTTGCTTCTGCAAACTCTAGAGACACTAGGAGGGCCCGAGGTGGATAAGAAGGGTAGATGCGAGGGACGGCACCATTCAGAGCGAACGCCGTCCACCACGCCGTTGGTACGACACCCCGTGAAGGTAAACTTTTGCATCACCTTCTCGAAGAAAACTTCATCAAACGCCTTCAGCGTTGAAAGCGCATTGCTCGCTAGCTGGATGGGGCCACCAAACCTGCGAAACTGCGCGGTCTTTTCAAACACCTGGACCTGCGCGGTAGCACGCTGCGCGGGAGTGAGGCATTTTCTGTTCGACACAGTTCGACACCGCGGGAGACTGACCCAAGAGCGTACAAAAGCAGCACGCCAGCTTCCAAGGCAACAGGGCCCAAAATCACGTCGCTATGGTCGCTGCAAGGGAACACCCACCTTCCACCCTTGCTCTGCTAGCCCTTTTGCCAACGTAAGGCCGCCGATCCCTCCTCCGGCGATAGCAATAGTCGGAGGATCTTCCTTGGAGAAAGTCTCTGCATCAGAAACAGCGTACGCTCCATGGATTGAAGGGACAATTCGAGACACATGCAGAGACATGGGGAAAAAGCTGAGCCCGAAAGCAATGTGAGGACACTGACAACTGAAACTTCTGACTCACACAAGGAAGCCTGGGCAAGTACATTTGCACGCGACGCATATTGAATGCTGCAGCGATTGGATGTTCATTCAATCGCACAATTCAAACAGATTGAAGAGACAATGCTCGCGAAGTCGTGGTGGCGAAGCTAGGAGAAGCAAACCGCATACAGCACAACGCTTTCAAGTAATTGCATTGTTTTAGGGCCCTCTGAATGCGATTGCCTTCACGGCCTGTTGAGATTTCAGCTATAGCCAGGTACACCTCATGCCTCGGACCATAAATAAAACTAAGATACTACGTGGGATTGAAACTTATCAACGATCGCGCAGTCGCACGTTTCTCTATTATTTGACCTGGGGGAGTCGCGCACACGTACTTGCCGCCGCAAACACTGTTATTTTGCGACCGCGTCCCTTCGTACAAGCTTTACCCGGAACAACCAAGATTTTGGAGTGTGATCTTTGTGAGCTGAATCGACTGGAGAGACTTCCACGCTGCAATTCCATGCCATTGAAAGCTGCACACCGTGCTCTAGGGTTTTGCAGTCGCGACTGCATCATTCCGACCTAGCAGCACGCTTCTAACGGCGACTATCGCTCAGCTTGTGTGTACGCCGAAATTTTCAAGGTGTAGAAGGGTGCAGTCTACATACCAATGCTGCTCTTAGGTCCGCGACCATGACATTACCTTCGTTGTAATTTTGTTGTGGGAGCGTGCTCATTTTGATTTAGGTCATCAACATCGATTTCGCTCGTTGTACCACTCGCCACGTGCTTGCTGGTCATACGAAGTTGAGAACAACAAAGATCCATGAAAGCATAATCGAACGGTTCATCAGAGTATACATCGACTCATCCACGTATTCGATAAATGGGATTCCATTGTCAAATGAAAAATATACATTTGTTGCTCCGAGATCTCAAGTACTGTAGAGCCTCGTATATCATCTGATATCATGCCAGATGCGAGATGGCATAGGATAGCATTGTACTCTGGAACCCGAGTCTCCGGACCGAAATAGCGCGAATATTACTTAGGGTTTGTAACGCAGATTGAGCTTATGGGCGTCCGGAGTTTAGACGAGCTCCACAATCATCAAGTAACGCAGCCCTCGAATCGAATCGCGGGTAGCCGCGCGAAGCGCGGCTCGTCTTAACTCTGGGGACGAGAGAATGAGATAGATAGCATTGCATTCCAAAGTATAGGATACTACTGTAGGCGGATCGATCTCAAAAAGGAGATCTCCACTAGGCCATCTGACCGTAATAAGATCATGTGCGCGACAGTGCTTCGCTTTTTGCGTCCCAACATGCCATGCCATAACGCGTGGGTGGCGTCGCGGTGAATGTACGCGACTGCAGTGGCACTGTCATCGTTAGCGTCTGGCGATCGTGAGATCGGAAGTTCGTCTGTGTCGCCCGTTGGGATTCGCGCTTTGCTGCTGATTAAGTAAGTAAGGTAAGTAAGGTAAGGTAATTTGGGCAGGTTCCAAATCATAAGGAGCAGAGGTACACGGTCGAACAAAATTTTCTCGGATGACAATTTCCTCGCGGCTATCGATATAAAGTGGGGTGCGGCACCCCGAAATACTGGTCTTGGAAATGGATTTTGATATCGGACGGCTCAAGGAAATCGTGGTCAAAGTTAGGGCAAAAAGCGTTGACATGCATGTGCTCGAGGGTGGGGGGAAGGGGTGAATTCACGATACTTGCTTTTCGCCGTAACAATTTTTTTGACCCAAGTGTTATAGCTCGTTGAACTCTACTGGAATATCCAAGTTCACAGATAATAGTGTGTGCTGTGAAACCTTCACCGCAGCGTAAAACACGGGGTCGAGGCGGGTGTAGAGGGATAATTTTCGTGTCGTCTCGGTCGGAGTCCAGTCCGAAGTCCTGTTATCCCGCACCAAACGCTGCTCCTTAGCCAAAATCGGCTGCGGGTCAACGTTTGCGGGATAACGTAAAGCCGCATGCTCCTCCTGCTGCGATTCCCGCAGCGCCACCGGTACAGAGCCCTTGATGATGTCGACAAGAGCACGTCGTCCATCTCGGTCAGCTGAGGAGTCGGTGCCAGTCAGCCAGACATACGCGTTGCTGTGCTTCTCCACCACGAGAGCCAGAACGTCGTACAGCAGTCCATTCACTCTGCTGACCACGGGCACCAGAGGGTCGTCGAGATCAAAGGAACGCAGCTCCAGACCCGCCGACTGGAACTCCGTACGTAGCTGCACCACCAAGTCGGATAGGAGGCCAGAGTCGTCCGTACCGCGAAAATGATGCTTCTTGTCACCAAGAATATCCTCACGGACACTCTTGGCCCAAGCCCGATGCAGACGTGACTTGTAAATCTCGTCCACCAATCTGGACTGCTCCTGCAAATAACGTCTGACGGCCACGTCCGCGTCCACGTTCGATGCAGGGTTGGGAGTGGGAACCACCGGCGTAGCAACCGTCGGAGTGTTCCGCACCCCGTCGATGAGCCGTAGGGAGGCGTCTATATCGCTGTCCCTCGTGAGGGACTTCCTAGATCGTGTTGTAACACCCATTCTCAGATAAGCCTGAGGGGAGGCGGTACGCTGCAGCACGTTTGGGTAGCGCTGTGAGGAGAACGAGACGTCACAAATACGGAGGGAACAGCCGAGCCATGCAAGCGAGGGGCAAAGGAGGACGTCGTTGATGTCAAAGGCGCCAAGGTCACCAGCCCAAAATTCGGCAGCAAGCGTGATCAGAGCCCGCGGAAAACCGAAATTGAACATTGCAAAAACTAGTCCAAGCCCAAGCCGGTACCCCATAGCCGCGGCCCAAAGCTGCTCACCGAAAGCTGCTCATCTCATAAATCTCATAGTACCCAAACGCGCAAACGCGCACCACCTCTCCGAACGGCCCTTTAGCCAATCATGGCTAAACTAGCAAGTGGAATAAAGCGTGGATGGGGCCACGACCTACTGGAATATCCAAGTTCACAGATAATAGTGTGTGCTGTGAAACTGATATAGATAAACTCGTATAATAAATAAACCCTAAGCTAGATATACCCCGAACGGTGACAGAGTCGGAACGGCTACGGTCCTAGCTACCTGTGACACCTTGGTGTGTCACAGTACGGGCTTACGGTCAGTCACAGGTCCAGTGTTGGCTACCTAGTAATCTGTCATAGGGGCCTGCACCGGGACTCCCGGTCAGGGCTGCCTACACAGATTTCAGCAAACTCGTCTCAGCGAGCTGAATCCAAATCAACTATGTTTTGGTGCATTCGGAGAACTTTGGGGTTGGCATATCCGACCACGTGGGCGCGAAGCGAAAGGCGGGCTCGAGGTAGGTGGTTTAAGGCTTTAAGCAAGGGGGGGCAAGCCTAGGGGTCAATCCGGGGGGGGCATTGGACACACCAAAGTCGTTACCTTAGAGGCCCGGGGGATAAATCTTAAATTATTATGGGGGTCGTGGGTCCAAACTAACAAATACATACCTTAAGGTCCTACTCAACATAGGGTAGATTGAATTGATATCAACTGACATATATCGAAATCAATTGATACTTTTACGATTTTGTTATCAATATCGAAGTATCAGAATCAATCAATACCGTCCGGAACAACGGATACCTACCCTTGTTCGCATTTGAGCGGATATGCGGTTGATACGGTAAACGTTGAAGCAATCCACATGGGGCGGCCGTTGTGGATATCAATTCCTCATGCATCATACCTTTACACATATTTTTAGTTGGCCGTTCCGCCAAACGAAGAGATTGGAACTATTTCTTCAAATAGCTCTGGTTATATTTATCTATGAGATCGCACACAATTGTAACGGGTGAGTATAGTTTCCCTACTAATGCTTCGAGTCCGTGAGCACGATTCCAATATCGGTGTGGCGAACAGGCACGAAGGTCACACATCGAACCCTTGGGGGATAATTGAATTTCATATCAGATCGGAGATCGATTTATGATCTCATAAATATTCCAATAAATGTGTCCGCAAAGAGTATGGCAAGTTCACAGTGTTTCAAACATCATCAATGCTCCCCCACCCCATTCTAGCGAAACTCGTGTAATTTATCCGTGGCCTCTTTCGGCGTGGTGGAGCATTTAGTGGAGCATGATGCAACTTTGCACGTTTCCCCGTTGACCCTGCCATAGCGGCATAGTCATAAACAACACCTCGGGTTTGCGTCCTTCTGAAGCTAGTGTTTTCTGCACTTGCAATAGCCTTAGGTGGCACTACACTCCGCGCCTCGATAGAGGCAATGCCCGCTCCATACTCGGGCTCTAAAGCCTGCGCCTCGCCTGCGACATCCTTCGGCCGCACCACGCCGTGCGCCTTCCCAACATCCGTGGTCATCTCCTCCTCCGGCTCTACACCCTGCGCCTCGCCTGCGACATCCTTCGGCTGCACCACACCGTGCGCCTCCCCAGCATCCGTGGTCACCTCCGCCTCCGGCTCTACACCCTGCGCCTCGCCGCAGCATCCTTCAGGCGCACCACGCCGTGCGCCTCCCCGACATCCGTGGTCACCGCCGCCTCGGCTCTACGGCACGCGCGCTTCGCCGCAACATCCTTTAGGCGCACCACGCCATTGCGCCTCCGGCGCCGTGGTCACCTCCACCTCCGGCTCCCCGCTACGCGCTTCTCGCTTGCAACATCCTTCATTTGCAACTTACGCCGTGCGCCTCCCCCGAGAATCTGTGGACACTTCCGCCTCCGGCTCTACACCCACTGCGCCTCGCACGCAACATCCTTCGGCTGCACCACGCCGTGCCTCCCAGCACATCGATCACCTCCACCTCCGGCTCTACACCCCTGCGCCTCGCCTGCGACATCCTTTGTTGCACCACGCCGTGCGCCTCCCAACATCCGTGGTCACCTCCACCTCCGGCTCTACACCCTGCGCCTCGCTGCCCAGCATCCTTTAGGTACGCACCACGCGGTGCGCCTCCCCAGCATCGGACACCTCCGCCTCCGGCTCTACGGCGCGCCTGCGACATCCTTTGGCTGCACCGCGCCGTGCGCCTCCCCAGCATACGTGGTCACCTCCGCCTCCGGCTCTACACCCTGCGCCTCGCTTGCAACATCCTTTGGCTGCACCACGCGGTGCGCCTCCCCAGCATCCGTGGTCACCTCCGCCTCCGGCT
>LGRX02016223.1:0-17345 GCA_001247695.2 Cymbomonas tetramitiformis
GCGATATCGCAACAAACACTTAAACTTGATTTTCTCAGCGGGAAATTGATCAAATTCACTTTTGAAGACAGTTTTGAAAAGCTCTCAATCAGCCGCATGTAACCATTAACTCGGGCGCAGCTAAATCATTTCAATACTCGAAGTTTTAACCGAGACGTACTCGATTTCAACTACAAAATAACGCGTCACGCGTAGGGCAGTCATAAAATAGTGTTACATCACCCTAACGGCAACAAGTAGCCCCAACAACATGTATAGTACTTGGTGAGATTGTTACTTGAGGTCTAGGGTCAGAATTAGGGTTTCAACTGTCGAAACAGCACGTGAGTCCATTAAATATTCCGTTCAAATTCACGTCGTTGATACTCCGCGTCGTCCAATTTGAACGCCATCATGCAACCCGCCTTGAACGGACCTTTCCGACACTATTTTCAAAAGTGCATTCAGGCAAGAATTCACGTAATTATCGCGAGAAACGTGCAATTTGCAAAGACCAAAAATTCCGTTCGCAGCTTAGGGGTTAAATCGGACACCCCCTGTGGCCACCCCCTGAGTGCACCCCACCATCTCGGGCGAAGTTCGATGCCAACCGACCCATGGCGTTAGTACAAAGCCAAACACATCCCGATGGATGTATTTTACCACCCACGACCCCATCTCACCATTCTCACTCACCCTTAAGCCAGCCGCCCCACGCCACCCTCACACTCAGCCCCCAGCCTTAAATCGGACACCCCCTGTGGCCACCCCCTGAGTGCACCCCACCATCTCGGGCGAAGTTCAATGCCAACCGACCCATGGCGTTAGTACAAAGCCAAACACATCCCGATGGATGTATTTTACCACCCACGACCCCATCTCACCATTCTCACTCACCCTTAAGCCAGCCGCCCCACGCCACCCTCACACTCAGCCCCCAGCCTTAAATCGGACACCCCCTGTGGCCACCCCCTGAGTGCACCCCACCATCTCGGGCGAAGTTCGATGCCAACCGACCCATGGCGTTAGTACAAAGCCAAACACATCCCGATAGATGTATTTTACCACCCACGACCCCATCTCACCATTCTCACTCACCCTTAAGCCAGCCGCCCCACGCCACCCCACCTCAGCCTACCACAATCGTGGAAGATTTTCACCAAATTTGAAAGTGCGATTTCGCCCCCTTATCTATCCTGAATCGTGTAAAGGACCCCAAATTTATGTTCTGCGCTGAAAATTACTTCTAGTACAATCCCCCCTCACTTGTCCTAGCGCGCTACCAAAATTACGGAATTTAGGTATGGCCTTGATAACAAGCATGATTTCCATGAATTTCACTACCTCACCCTGCCTTCGCCCCCCCCTTCGCCCCCGCTCCCCTTACGACCTCAAGACTTCGTCGGGTGGGCAAATTAAGTTGATATATGGATTCCTCGCTCAAAAGTGATCAATCTATGTCACCACCACGCTGATCAGTACACCTTCGATGACAGTTTCCAGCCCCTTCCGCCGCACCCACCCGAGTTAGCCACATCCGCATTTCGCACCCCTCAGCCCCGCAGGGAAGCTCAGAGCGCCCACGCGCATTCGAACAACCAATCCGGCCTCAATCCACACCCCACCTTATATATAACTTGTACATGATCTAATGCATCTTAGGGTTCCGACGGTACCCTCCACAACGACGAACAACTCGTCACTCAGCAGCGCTTCCGCACGGCACCAGGTTTCCCCATAAGGAACTGGGGAAGACATCATGCTTGATACCCTGGGCGACCCCCCCTCGGACTCCACTGCAATTTGGGCAGCATATCCGACTAGCAGAGGGACGCCACCACATTCAGGGTTCGCCCAATACTACACTCCCTCATTTAAGTACTTCGTGGCGTATCGGTAAGCCCCCCATACCATCGATACCTTACGCCAGCTGCGAAAAAACTTAACATTATGGTCAAATTGTCTTGCCCGGAATCCAGCCCTGTGGCCACCCCCTGAGTGCACCCCACCATCTCGGGCGAAGTTCGATGCCAACCGACCCATGGCGTTAGTACAAAGCCAAACACATCCCGATGGATGTATTTTACCACCCACGACCCCATCTCACCATTCTCACTCACCCTTAAGCCAGCCGCCCCACGCCACCCTCACACTCAGCCCCCAGCCTTAAATCGGACACCCCCTGTGGCCACCCCCTGAGTGCACCCCACCATCTCGGGCGAAGTTCGATGCCAACCGACCCATGGCGTTAGTACAAAGCCAAACACATCCCGATGGATGTATTTTACCACCCACGACCCCATCTCACCATTCCCACTCACCCTTAAGCCAGCCGCCCCACGCCACCCTCACACTCAGCCCCCAGCCTTAAATCGGACACCCCCTGTGGCCACCCCCTGAGTGCACCCCACCATCTCGGGCGAAGTTCGATGCCAACCGACCCATGGCGTTAGTACAAAGTCAAACACATCCCGATGGATGTATTTTACCACCCACGACCCCATCTCACCATTCCCACTCACCCTTAAGCCAGCCGCCCCACGCCACCCTCACACTCAGCCCCCAGCCTTAAATCGGACACCCCCTGTGGCCACCCCCTGAGTGCACCCCACCATCTCGGGCGAAGTTCGATGCCAACCGACCCATGGCGTTAGTACAAAGTCAAACACATCCCGATGGATGTATTTTACCACCCACGACCCCATCTCACCATTCCCACTCACCCTTAAGCCAGCCGCCCCACGCCACCCTCACACTCAGCCCCCAGCCTTAAATCGGACACCCCCTGTGGCCACCCCCTGAGTGCACCCCACCATCTCGGGCGAAGTTCGATGCCAACCGACCCATGGCGTTAGTACAAAGTCAAACACATCCCGATGGATGTATTTTACCACCCACGACCCCATCTCACCATTCTCACTCACCCTTAAGCCAGCCGCCCCACGCCACTCTTATATACGCCAGTCTTATATACTCTTCGCGATCCATCTTATAATAATCATACAAAAAACGGCGATCCTTGACATAATCAGAATATAATCATCTATTATTGTTTTGTCAAGAATTCCCGTTATTGCGTTCGAAGCTTGTCATCCTATCGGAATCTCTGCCACTGATAGCATTGGCGAGAAATCGGGCTTCAGGTGGAGCTGTGTCATATTTTAATTGATAATCTGGGTCTATGTTTATTCCAAGAATGCCATATGGATTTAAATCTTCACTAACCGCGTTTGAAAATGTTGACGGTTCTGTGTTTCGTCTTGCCATACGAAGACCATGATCGGCAGCCAAAGCACCTTGAACGACGTCAAAACCAGTGCTCAATACATTCCCTATAGATTTCACAAGATTCAATTTGTTTACTATATTGTTAGTTGGATATTGAAAGAATTGTGCTAAGCTATGCTGGTCTGGTACATACGATGATAACGTTGATTTTATGTTTTCTGGAAAATAATGAAATATGTTTCTTTCTGAATTTACAGGTTTATATAAAGCACCGGCCGTTGTAGAGTCAGTGACGGTCCTATGAATGTCATGGCGTCCGCCACCAGCTTGATGTGACAACGGAGATAGGAAGGGATTGAATGTTGTACTTTTCAATTTAAACTTATCAGCAACGTGAACAGCCTTCGCCCCACCAAGGGAATAACCCATTGGTTCAATGTTGTGTTTAGGATACTTTTCCCTTACTTTATTGAACACGTCTTCAGCACGTTGAAACGAAGGTCGGGATGACTCTTGGCCACGAAGTACTGACTTGATATCAGTGACATCCTCCTCTCTATACATTGGATTGCTCGAGGCACCATGATAGGCAACATGTACCTTCTTGGTATCAGGATTTACAAGAATTGCTGCATCATAATTTGATAGGTTTCGATCTAATGCAAAGTTATTATCTCGAACTTCATCATTGACAAACCGTTGTGCATTGGATATCGTTTGGTCTTCAAACGAACCTGGATAATATAAGTCAGGTTGATACTCTCTTGAACCTAAGTATGCAGATGTTTGAACATGAATGGCTTTCTCTCTAAGCTCTGGTGTAAATCGTTGCTGAATTTCAGATGGTTGTAATTTGACACTTTCACGAAGTAGTGCATTCATCATCGGTAAAGATGATTGTTGCCGTTGTTTAGGTTCAAAGGATTTTTGAAATGATGTAGACAAGTCGTTATTATTTGTTTTGAAAAAATTACTAATTGTTCTGAAAGATGCATCCATAGGCCTACAATAGATATTGGATTGATAGCTTTGATTACAAGGAACATTCATTAATATTACAGTGATAATCTCTCACGAGGCATTCCTCTATTAGTCCTTTGACTTGATTCTATATTTCCGACACCAGAACTTGAAGCAGCACTTTCCGCCGAACCTATACCAGACCCTCTATCCATGAAGGATTGAGCATCTTGTTGAAGACGTTCACTTTCCGATCGCCTGGTACGTTTTGCGAAAAATTCTGTACGTTGTTGACTTGGTGATGGTATTTCTTTGTTGATTTCTTGAATTTCTTCATGTATAGCTAAATCACGATCTTGACTACTGCTATCGATTTGTGCGATAGTTTGATTATTAATTTCATCCTGGGTCATTGGCATCATGGCTGAAGAGGCATTTGTATTTATGGAACTGTAATCTTGAATGTCTCTTATTAGTGGTTCAGTTCTTATAAGATTATGACGTAAATTATTGTAAAATACAGCAGAATTCTGTGAAGGCATTGTGATTACATAATTGTTTTTTGCAAGTTTACCATATCCTTTGAATAAATCGATACCACTCGATCCATTAGCCATTCCCATCATTTTCAAACAATGCTTACGTCCGACTTCATCGGTTAGAATTGTTCTCATTGAAATATATGTAGAAAATGTTTAATGATTGATACTAGTTCCAGAATGATGATTATTAGGTGCGTGATTGTTTGCTGCAACGACTGCTATACGACCGAAACGACGCAGTTGACCCTTCTCTTTACAAGCACGGCGAGCTCCAAACGGTCGTTTACCCGGTGGTTTATTTTTGAATCCACAATACACTTTATTCATATATATTAGTTATGTTTTTCTTTTTTTCAGTAGCTTAATTTCTGGATCGGGAATATCGACAAATTCATTCTCTTCAGATTTATCATAGAAGATCAATTCATACTTTCGTTTGCTTTTTCTTGAACGATTAAGTTTAAGGTATCCTTTGAGGGTCTTTTGGTAGTTTGGCGATTTCTTATCACTAATGAATACATTTACCTCATAATTATCGTAATTTCTTGATTGTTTTTCTTCGGTGTTCGCTTCGATACCTTCTTTCTTCAACGCACGCTCGGACTTTGCAGCTTGCTTAATATCATTATCACTCTTCGTACCGCGGGTCTCTTTGGATGGTTTTGAAACAGGTCCTTGCACTTCAAGAAGCTCGCGAGGCTTGTATTTTCGACTCAAGATATTACCGTCACCGTCTTCTATAATGAACGATAAACCGTCTCTGCTTTTGATTTTGTACACTTCGGAAGAAAATTGCCTTTTCTCTTTATCGAAAACCTTCTTGGTCACACGCAATCGAACTCGATCGCCGGGCTTTATATCTAATTTTTGTAATAGTTTGGCAGTTTCGTTGCGTTTCAACAAGACACTTCTAATAACACGATTCTTATTCATATCATCGGGAGGAGTATCATTGATATTCCCTTGATTAGTTGTTTCATTGTAATTCTCAACAATGTTATCGAGATAATCGACCCAATTAGACTTACCTGTAGATGCAAATACTCTTTCGAGTTTACTTTTCAATGTCCGGTTAAAGCGTTCGATCTTCCCCTGCCTTGAGTGATCTTCAGCCTGAGATGTATAATGTTTGATACCTTTCTCTTTTAACAATGCTTGAACTGATTTGTTTGTAAATTCACTTCCAAGATCGGTTGTAAGGGTATTCATTTTCGTTTCATTTACCAATCTTCTCATAGCATTTACGATTCCTTCAACATCTTCCTTGCGTTTATCATTCTTATCTTTGACAGTTTTAGATTTGAGAGGAATTGCATATGCTTTGTTTGTGTTAATATTCACGGCCGTAAGAATTACAGCAAACCCTTTATTGGCTGACTTTTCACGAGGAAGAAATGCAAGATCGGCTTGAATACTATTTTTACCGACAGGCCCATATATTGGATAGTAATCTTTACGGGATACTCGTTTTGGTTGAGACAATACTTGAGATGTTTCAGTCTTAGATATGGCAGCCTTGACCTGAGATTCCGTGACCTTAAAGCCCTGAGCCTTAAGTTTCTTTGTAAATGCAGAAGCACTACTCATACCCACCTTGGGATCAAGATATAGCTCTTGTAGTCTACTTTCCGATATTGGTTTGCTTGTCATACTATATAATAGTGTTACATATAGTATATAATGACTTATCAAATCAAAGCTTACACAAGAAGTCAAGCACGAAAATTGGGAGTTAAGGTCAGTCCATCTAACAATCAAAGTAAGAAGATCGATGTTTTCAAGGATGGTAAACTAGTAGCACAGGTGGGTCAGCGTGGAGCTAGTGATTATCCTACGTATATGCAAACGAAAGGTAAGGAGTATGCCGATGAAAGACGTCGATTGTATAAGATCAGACATAAGAAAGACCGGAATGTGGTCGGTAGCAATGGTTACTATGCAGATAGATTGTTATGGTGATCACGCTAATTCTTGACAAAACACTAATAGATGTTATATATTCTAGAAATGTCAAGGAGTTCCGTATGGCAGAATTTCCCATGTGTCCCAATTGATATTGCCTTTGTCATATACAAAGTTGAAGGTCTTAGATTCCGATCTCGTTTCCAATCCAAGTGAGTTCGGTGTATGTCTTATGACAAGATTGGTCATCTTAATTCCACATCGGGAACAATCTTCGATTGTTCCTTTTCGGTGATTTAAAATCATATCTTTCATTACATCATGATTGATATGTTGCAAATTATCAACACTCAAAGAGAAACCTTTTATCTTGGTCATACAATAGCTATCGTTGAACTTTAAGCTATATGACTTTGGTCCAGTACTCAAGAATTCAATACACTTCCCATGTTCCTTTTCCAATTCTTGAAGTTCACATTTAAGGTAACCAAGCCATGGTTGTCGATAACTAGTACCATGGTATACATGATAATTCTCTTCGGTCTCCGTGTATATGATAGAATCAGTATCAAAGTATAACACATTGTGATAACCAACAACTTCCATGAGCTCATATAACTTCAATCGTCCATAGCTGGTTATGAACGCAGCCAATACCTCGTTCGTTGAAAACCGTGTATCGGCATACACCTCAGAATTCTCGGTGAAATTCATTAACACCATCTCATTCTCTTCTGATCCAATAAATTCGTATTTACAATCATACCTTTTATTACTGATTGTATTGTAAAACTCACCTGGGTTCTGAATGACTTTACTTTTGGCTTTGTTAGATCGTTCACCGAGTTTACCATATAATATATTTTGCATATCTTTGGCAACCTGTCTCATTCCAGGATTGAATTTGAGATTACGTTTGTCTAGCTTAATACCTTCATGAAATTCAAAGTCTTTAATAAATGTATCGATGTCACCCTCAGGTGGTCCCGACGATTCAGTCTTAAGTTTCAAAAACTTATCGATGTAATCTGCAAATAGATCGGTGGAGGTCTCTTTCCAATGTTTGATTTCATATATGTCAAGAATTTTATATCCCTTTTCAATAGCCTTCTCCAATTCCACCGTAGTCCACGTTCCGACCATTTCATACAACGGAAAGATCAATTTGTTCGTAATGTACGGTAACACACCAAATTTAAGATGTGATGGTGGCTGTATCTTACATTTTACTAATCCAAAGTAGCCATGTATGTCCACAGTTTTGACATCTCTAATGATCTCAGGGTGGCCTTTCGGGTATCGTTTTGTTTTCATCACTGAAGGATACATGGAATTGAAATCTTGATATCTGATATATTCATTCTCTTGACATTTATAAAACAACTTACCAAGATCGACTCTGGCACCATGATACGAGTCTCTATCGATGATCGGCGAAGCAAGTCTTTGTCTTTCAAGGAATGCATTACCAACTTCAGAATTTTTCAACTGGGCAACTTGTGAATCCCATTCAGATTCCCATACATATACAAGATTATAACCTGCTGCCCGTATATCGTCTAATCGTTTCATCGTTTGACGATTAACTTCGCCAAATGTCATGCCCGATCGCCGGCCTTGTTGATACTGAATATCATCTTTATGATACTTCTTCAAATCTGCATGAAACCAACTTCCAAGGAACTCATAAACGGTGTTTGTATCCTTATCATAGGCATCCACATGTATATGTAAATCTTTGAGTTTATAGTTTCTCTTCCCATCTGAATCTATAACAAGCTTCGCCGACGTTGTATGAACTATATAATCCAACCATTGATTCTCTTTAATCGATGCATTTTGAGATTTGGTCAATGATTGAAGTATACCCACAGAATTCTCAGGCATACACTCATTCCTCCATATGTTGACAGCCAATTGAGCCAACGTTAGGTAACTGAAAGGATCGAACTTATTATCGGTAATCTTAAGAAAACAATCTCTGAAAGCGAAGACAGCTCGTCGAAGAATCGTAACATCATCGTGACAATATCTTGCAAGTTCTTTTTGATTATCGAAAATGAAACATTTACTCTTTCTTTCATACCACCAATCGAACAATTTCTTATATGCATCAGGCTGCAAAATCTCTGGATTATAATATTTAATATCGGGATACAAATATACATACTTTTCATTTTCTTTTGTATTAAAGAGATGTGGGTAGTATCCTTTTGATATTTCATGTTCAAAGCCAAACATTTCGGGAAGAGCATGTAATGGTCTTGACATAAACATATAAGAATCGATAAATCGTACATTTCCTACTTTCATACATAGTATGTCTGCCCCGGTATATAAGATATCCTTCGGCGGTTTTCGTTGTACATTGATAATATGTTCGACTATTAATCGAAAATCGAAGCGAGAACCGCAATGAGCCACAAAGGTATGATCATCATGCTTCTTCAAATATGCCCATTCAAGAAACTCATCTATTGTTTTATGAATCACAAATGAACCATCGTAATATTGGCTCTCGCAATGATTAACAATCAATCTGCCGCCCTTCGGGTCATTCATTGTTTCAAAATCAAAACAAACAATGGTTTTGAAATCTAATATAGGTTTGGGCTCAACCTTGGTCATGTAACACTTATGCTCATGCAGGTTACATACGAGTTTGCAATTAGGACATGACTTGTATCCACATATATGTTTTTCATTAGGATTGAATATCACATTGCACATCTTACATTTGTGAATTTTATCACATGTTATCAGTTCGGTATGAAGATTGTAACAATCCTGATTCATGAATTTACGATTGCAAATCTCGCAATGATGCCATTGTTTGTTTCCAGGTGTCGATCGTACTTCTTTGTTTGCAAAGATACATTTCTGAGATTTGCATTGAGGACATGATGGTCGATAAGTTTTACCTCTGAAACAATCGATTCTAGTGATAGGTTCATAATGATTGTCATGTAAAAGAATATGATAACTATTATTATAACTTGAATATTCATTGTGTTCGTTGAAGTACGGCGGGTGATACATAATTGGATCACCGTCAAACTTTTCGGTAATACCCCATACAAATATATTAGTTTCATAATGTTTTTCTAAAATAGGAAAGTCTTCGATGTTAATTCCATCATTTTGCTTTTCCGGAAACAATTCCAAACGCAGCTTATGAGCGGAGGTTGTAATATTTCCCTTGTGATTGCTAGCATCCCTCTTATATTGCTTCCATTTATTTTCATATTGATTCTTTTGAATTATTTTATTACTTAGCATTTCATCTAATCTTCGTTTACGATGTAACAATTCTATCGATTTGATTCCACAATTATTACGAGATTCAATCTTAATCACACATTGTTTCAATCGTACTTCTATAGCATTCTTTGGAGCTGCCGTGCATTTGCTACCTTTTCCTTCGGGTGGTTTCGATGAATAATATTCAACTTCGATGTCTTTGGCAACCTCTACCGATTTCTTTGAGCTATCACCACCTTTCGGACTTTGCAACATCTCTTCAAATTGCATCATAACGTTTTCTCGATCGGAACCTTTTACCCATTTAGAAGTCGTCCCATCCTCAAAGACAGCTCTAATTGATACTTGTTCAGATCCCTTTGACTTTTCAGGTAGCCAATAGTTGAGACTGCTTCCGTCAGGTCCTGCTCTTTGAAGAAACGTTGTAAACGGTACCTTTAGCTTTTCAACATCGGTATTAAACTTCTTGATATGTCGTTTGGAATCTCCGACGGTATACTTTTCGATCTCATCGAGTCTGCTTTGTTCTTTCGCAGGCTTCTTACCTTGTTTCTTCCATTGATGTCTGGTAACTTTCTCAACCTTCTCTTTCGATTTTCGATACTTCTTCTTGTAATCACGTATAGCTTTTGTCCGATCGTCACCGGTTAGGTTTCTACTTTGTAAATCTTCCCAATCGTCAGCGGCAAGCTTATGACGTGCTTCAGGATTTTGTTTCCTTAATTTGGGGGGCATGTTCCTATAATATACAATTTATATTTTTGTAACATCACCGCGTTTCATTTGTTTTCTCATTTGCTTTTTCATTTTGATACGTTTCTCAATATTATCAATGGCTTTTCGATAATTCCCAACACCGGTAAATTCTTCGGTAGGTCTTTGGAATACCGGGTTACCTGTTATTGTACCAATACTAGTCTTATCTAAAGGAGCGACCATAATAGGGGCTATACGACGAGGTGGTTTGTTTGGTAAGGCAGGGTCCTTTATTGGCTGTTCATAGACTGGTTGGCCGCTGATTGTTCCATGATCTAAGGCGGTTCTACTTTTGTTATTGGTTTTTTTGACGACTGGACGACCCCGTAAACTTTTAAGTTTTTCAGATTGTGTACGGGGTTTCTTCTTGATATTATTCTCGGCTCTATACTCCTCAGCACAGGCTTTGAGTTTTTTAATCCAAGCTTCCTTGGTCATATATAATAAACACGGAAATTCTTGACAATAATAGAATATATACATCATATTAGTGTTTTGTCAATAAAAGCCGTCTTTGAGTCAGATCAAGAAATATTATTTTCTTAGAGTATCTTATAATTACTTAATGCCAGTTAAAGGAGAGAAGATTACTGATAGTGCAACACTTGAACGCCTTGCCAAAATGAGAGAGAAGGCCTTGGAGACACGTCGGGCCAAGGCTAAACAAAAACAAGATTTGAAAATGGCTGAACAACTTAAAGAACAAGAGAAAGTTACCGAAGCTCAAGAGACGATAAAGAAAGCCACCACAAAATCTACTCCTCCGCCGGAATATGAAATCGAACCTCAACCCCAGCCAGAACCCGAAACCCAAGTGGAACATATAGTTGTGAAGAAACCAAAGGTAGTACCTAAGAAGAAACCGAAGAAGCAGGTAGTCATTGTTGAATCTGATTCTTCTTCTTCTGAAGAAGAAGAACCTCAAGTGATAGTTAGGAAGTCTACTAGACGTAAACAAAGCCGAGTTGAATCAAAATCACCACCACCTCGAAAACGAGATGCTGAGATGGATCCTGGATACGACAAAGCATACAATTCTCTATTTCTATCATTATAGTATATGAAGTTTCAAAGAATCAAAGATAAGAATTATGACATCAAAATTCCGAAAAGAAATGCATTTCCGATTGACACGCCAGACCAATTCATTCAATTACCGATGGTAACACTTGCAAATTCCAAAAGGGGAGGATCGAAAACAACAAGCCTCACCCATTTACTAAGACTAATGCAATACAATAATGCATTGGAAAGAATTATATTGGTGAGTCCGACATATGAAAATAACAAACACTATTTTGAAGATCTTCCTTTAGACGCGAGTGACGTACTTGAACCCGAAATTGACGTTATACCTCAGATTGAAAACATATTAGATGAGGAAGCTCTTGAATACGAAGAATATGTTGAGAAACAAAACGTTATAAAAGACTCATGGACATGTTACACAAGAGTGAGATGAGTGTGTACGAAATACCCGCTGATTTACTTTTGGAGTTTGCCGATGAAAACGATAACATTGCACCACCACAATACAAATACAAGGTTACCAATAGACCACCATCTATTGCAATCTTCTTCGATGACTGTTTAGACTCTCCCGTGTTTAGGCCCAAATCTGGATTGGGACGGTTTGTTATAAGTCATCGACACAAAGGTAAAACGAAGAACATGGGCTCAATCGGCTGCTCCCTCTTGTTCGCAACCCAAGCATACACCTCAAATGGGGCTTGCCTGCAACGTGCTATACGATCAAACCTGACCCACATCCTACTTATGAAGACAAAAAATCAAGATGAGCTGAAACAGATTTCTCAAGAGCTTGGCGGGGAGGTAACTCCCGAAGAGTTCTATGATGTCTTCAATCAGGCGGTACAGTAAGAGATCGATACGACTTTCTTTTCATCGATCTCGCGAAGAAAGATTGTCACCCGAGTATGTTCCGAAGAAATTTCAATGAGTTTATTCTTCCCCGAGGTCAGGGTCAACAATCATAGAGGATGTATTCAATTTATGCATTATTCTTTCATTGGCGTCTTTTAAACACTTGTGAACGTACTCTCTCACTTCAATGTTGACGTCACCGTCTCTTGTATCATGATCAATATCCTTTTCAAGATATAAGTGTGAGGGATACAGCAATGGTAGCAAAAAGAGTTGTCTCTCAAGTTCTTCGTCGCGGTAATTAGAATAGACTGATCCTAAATTTTCATAGCAATAATCGTAACAATTTTGAACGTGTTCATGGATGCTCAGTTCAGCGTTGATCAATGTGGAGATATTCATTCTTACATATATAAGATCTGGTATCCTTAAATGGTTGCATATGTCTATAGGCTGTCATAAAGTGAGATTTTAATTTACTATATATATCAATCTCTAATTATGACACCGAAACGTGTCTTAGAGTTATTCTCCGGGACGGCATCGGTCAGCAAAGTACTTAAGGAAATCTATGAAAATTGCGAAATTGTATCGGTGGACATACTGCCCGATCATAATCCAACTCATATTGTGAACATACTAAGCTGGGATTATACCGTGTATCCACCAAAGCACTTTGATATGATTTGGGCCAGCCCACCATGCACGGAATATAGTAAGGCCAAGAGATACCAACCACGAAATCTGGAGTTGGCTGATAGTATAGTTGAGAGAACATTGCAAATAATTGACTACTTCAAACCTACATATTGGTTCATTGAAAACCCAGCAGATGGTGGCTTGATGAGACATAGATTGGTTATGCAACACATGAACAAATACATCCATACATGTTGCTATTGTCAATATGGATGTGAGTATAGAAAGGCAACTAACATATGGACTAATCGGGAAGGCTTAGATCTGAAGATGTGTTTCAAGCACAGCACACCTTGCCCTATGATGAAGTTATATGGAAAACATATGAAATCGGCTCAGTTTGGTCAAAGTTCATGTGCATCCCATGGGACAGGTAGAGGAAAGGTTGAGAATGTGTATAGCATACCTCGTGAGTTGATCATAACTCTTGTCACTTTTAGAGATTGATGTATATAGTAATATTAAGTTTCACTTTATGACAAGTCTACAATACTAATGGCTTTATCCTTTTCCAAAATGCTACGCTCACCAAATGATCCCATAGTTCGATCCTCTTCCTTGATTTCATTTCCTCCTCCGATTCATCCTCGTCAATAAATTGGTATTCTCCATTGAACAACCCAAAGTCCTTGAAGAGCTCAGGTTTTCGAAATCCCAACAACGTTTTGTGTTCCTCCAAAATCTCCGGCACAACCTCATAGGTGTATCCCCGCTTGTCTTTGTATCTCACTTGCTTACCTATAGTAAATCCATCTCCGAACAAGTGGTGATATATCTTGCCTTGCAATGCATCACAATCTTTCTTTTGAGTCAGATCGAACCCCTTTGATTTCTTTGTCGGAAACATGTTGAAATACTCTTCGTTGCATTTGTCGCTCTCCTCTTGTGTCAAAGTCTTTTTTGAATCTATGACATTCTTATCCAAGTTCTCAACCATTTCTTGAAACCTTTGCAACCACCACACCTTTGCTTGATCAGATCGTACCAGATTTACAAGAAAGTCATTGCCATTCTCCACCTTTTCTTTCATTTGTACTCGGTCATATATCCAAAAGTAGCGAGCGACATTGAAGTGCTTCTTCAATAAGTGGTCAGCTTCGTAGTATCTCCTAAAGGTTTGTAGGTCATCTATGGGCACTTGCAAGATCTCGTGAATTCTTTTGTAAACCTCACATGACATAGGGTCAAATTCTTGTTCAACCTCGGGTTCATCTTCCATTGGTTTGCTCAACCTTTGTGATTTGAGATATTGGTTCTCAAATACGAACCCCTGATTTCTCATTATGTTAATGAAGTGGGCTCGTTTATTAGTCTCGTAACAAAGCTTCTTATACTCAAACCTTGCAAGACATTCTAAGTACTCATCACTCATATCCTTGGGATATACCGACACATTAAAATATTGAATCCCCATTGTTTTAGTATTTTGTAATTGTTTCCTTACATCATCTAATGTACTCGGGTTTGATTTATATTGTTGTTTATAAAAGAAGACATATACACATGTCGGGTTTCTTTCTCTCATCACTTGTTGGGCCATGCCTAATGGGTTGATGGTATGTTCTTTGTATAGTGCAAACACAGGTCGTTTCATCTCGGTGTTGCTATCTATTCCATAGACTACTTTGGGACTATAGATGATCCTATTGGTAGTGTTAAAATTAGGTATCTTGTCGGTCTTCTTGGTGACTAGTTCTAAATCGGGATGGTGTGGTTTTAAATATATATACAATTTTTCGGCCAAGTCAGCGGAATCCATTGGTACCAAGTATTTCTCGTGTTTTAATATCAACTTTCTAAAGTCTTCCTCCTTTTCAATCTCATAGATCGGAACGCCCGAAAAATGTTTGTGTTTGTTGTAGATAAATGTGTATTCCTTGTTCACTTTGTTTAAGAACTCAATAGAATCGTCACATATGTCTTGATCAACCGCTATGTAGTTTTTACATTTGTTAAGCACATCATGTTTTAGATAATAGTAAAGATTTGCTCTAATGGTGTTCAATGTTTCAGTTCCAATTAAATGATCATATATTGAATTCCACTCATCCATGAAAATTGTGTAGTCTTTAAAATCAAAATTTAAAAAATTTAAATTTAACAAGCTATCTATGGTAATGATGATGTTGTCTCCTTGCTTCAATGACTCGTCCTTATCCTTGTAGATTTTGCAACTAATTCCGGCTTGATGAAAGTCATCATAGTGCTTTTCCGCTAAAACCACTCTTGACACAATGCTAATGATCTTCATTCCGCTTCGCTTTTGAAGGTTAGCTTTTACGTGATCCATAAAAGTTGTCGTTTTTCCCGTTCCACATCCCGACTTAATGATGTATGATGTATCGGGTGCTAAGATGTCCGATCCTTGTTTCTTTTGTAATTTCGGACGCCTTATGACATCATGAGGTTTGATCTTGTTCCTTGGAAGTCTTTTCATTTTATGATGATTGACGGCTATCTTCTTCTTTGCTTTGGAAAGTAGCCATGTGATTGAATCGAACTCATTGGGTTTGCATGCATTAAATATAACCTTTAAGTTTTTTTTATTTGTCATAAAGTGAGACTTAGAATTACTATATACATGAATTTCTAATTATGACAAGGTCTTTAAGTTGAAATCGCAAAAAATTGAGCCGGAACGGGAACAATCGGAGATTGTTCCTTTTTTTTAGCTCCGAAATGCTTAAAATTGAATGTCACAAAGTGATATGACGTATACTAAAACCCTAAAATATCCTAAAACCTAATATGCCATCTCACTAAACCCTAAGCAGTCAAAATTTGCTCAAACATGATCGAAAAACTCGAAAAATGACCCTAAAATGTCAAAATCGCAAAAAATTGAGCCGGAGATTTTAAACCCTAAATGACCCATATGAGGTTGTCATAAAGTGGAACTTAATATTACTATATACATCAATCTCACTTTATGACACCAGCGAAATATACTGCCAAAAATGGGCGAAAACAGAGATCAAAAACGTCAAAAACTGCAGCCTGCAGATCATAAAATGTTTTTCTGTTTTTTCTCTTTTTTAGAGTCCGAAATGATCTTGTCATCAGTGTCATCTGCCACGTGCAAATTATCTCATCCACGTCCTCATCTACGTGCTCATCCACGTGCTCACCCGGTTACCTGCCGATCACCTGCCGGTCATGAGATCGATGCTACAATTTCTGATCGGCACACGATTAAAATGATGACCAGCAGGTGACCGGCAGGTGTCCGGGATGTGACGAGGTGAGCACGTGGATGAGCACAAGGGTGAGCACGTGGATGATCACGAAGGTGAGGATAATCATTAGCATAACTTGTAACAAAATAACAATCGGTGCCAGCAACGTGGCGGTTACCAGATCAAGCGACATAAAGCGTCGGTCAAAGCGTCGATCAATCCGGGGTAGAGGTGGCGGTCACTGTGATGACGTGCATAATAAGAATGGCGGCGGCACCCATTTTCTACATGTCATGCAGCAGCAGTTCAACACAGTGCAGCAGTATAAGTTATAAACCGTTCAACGATAGCCACAAAAAGACGAGCACGTGGTTCATGAGGAACATCGGACGGTGATACGTAAAGAGTTGTCACAAACTCAGAATTACATATTAATAAATTCATATCTCGTTTTATGACAACTGTCGTGCTAAATTACCGTCAGATCTTACGCGTACATTTATCGCGTGCTTTTCATGTCGCCACAATATTTCATGAAGATTCTTTTACATCTGTGTAGGTCCAAACCGTGGATTCAGGTTTGAATCGGCGATGTTGTCATAAAGTGAAACTTGAATTATTGGGGAAAAAATCGGAGATGGAATCGAAGATCCCCCTCTTTTGAAAAATCGGGAAATATAAATATTGGGGAAAAAATCGGAGATGGAATCGAAGATCCCCCTCTTTTGAAAAATCGGGAAATATAATATTGGGGAAAAAATCGGAGATGAAATCGAAGATTCCCCCTCTTTTGAAAAATCGGGAAAAAATTCAGTGCTTTAACAGTGCGAATTAACACTGCGTTTTTGAGGCCCAAATCGTAGGCTGTACTGCGTATGCTGTATTGATATTCTATGAATTGAAGCCGATTTCTGTCTCAGTTTTTTTTACGTCTTCATTCTTCAAATCTGAGAAATGT